>CAMAPF010000923.1:952500-1185000 GCA_945859915.1 Cuscuta epithymum
CAATATTTAAATTCTACAACACCCAATAGTAGATATATATACGTACCTTTTAATTTCATATGGTCAAACTATTAAATACGGAGTAATACATAGTACGACATATTGCATATAACTTACATAGAAAATATATGGGCTACGTCATCCGACTAACTCAAATTTTAATATAGTATTCTATTACTACGTATTTCACAATTTTCTGGTGTAGGACTTCAACATCTTTCCTCACAATTTTCTTAATCGTGATGTCATTCATATTTTATCGGTTCTGTCATTGTCTTTTTTATAATCATCATCATTTAATTTTTTCATAGGAGTCCCACACCATATTATGAATCGATTAAGAGTGAATGAATCACATTTCAGGAAAATACTTTAAAACAGTTTTTTAAAATTTATTATGTCAAACATACAAGTAAAAACTTTTTGAAACTTGTTAATTATTATAAAGTCTATAAGATAGGACTAAGTCTACAAAACATTCACAAGGGGGGAGAGCTAGTCATCCCCTTGTGTACAGTGAACAGCGAACACCATACATCCAGACATAAACGAGTGGTGTGAATTTTTCGCTTTTAACATGCTCAGGTAAGTTCAATTGAAAATGTTGTATCGATGCATATTTCATAAGGTATGCTCATTCCATCATTGTGCTTATTACATAATATCATACTAATACTCATTTCTTTTATTGTTATACTCATTTACGTATAGCGTACACCCATACATGTAATTTATTCATTACAAACAAATTTGTATTTAATATATTATCAATAGATTTATCCATGAGGAATATAACAAAGCATTGAAAAAAGTACTTCATAATTCTTTTTTCTAAACTGACAAACTTTATATTATGAGATTTGTGATGTTATTACACTAATGCACATTTACTTTGAAACATATGCTCATTTAGTACAGCAAAAACTCATTTCACAGTCCACATATAATAATTTTTATTTTAAACCTTTCTATCAATACACGTTCAATGTAAATATTATACTCATTTGGAAATGACGTAAAACTCATGTTTTCTTTTAAAAAAATCTTATAATGGCCATATTCTCATTTGGAACCTTGGTTATGCTCATTTCTTTTAAACTTTATACACATTTAAATATAACATAAAACTATTTTTTTATAAATCATACATGTAATATTTTAATTACAACCCAACATAATTCATTATTGTATGCTCATTTAAAATCTCTGTTATGCTCATTTTATAATATCATACGAGTGCTCATTGCTTTTAAATGTTATACTCATTTCAGTATACCATAAAAGTTCTTTTTATAATAGTATATTCATTAGAAATCAACTTAATACAATTAGATTCGTTTACTAATATATTAGTAGATTTATGCATGAGAAATATTATTATTTATTAAGGGAATAATTAATAATAAATTTTGCCAAAAATAATAATAAATAATTTTTTGTCAATCAATAGATTTAATATGCATCAAATTAGTAAACATAGTTAATTCTATTAGCGGGAATGAGTTTGTTATGCGTGCATTATTGAATATAATGCTAAAATAAATGTACACGAGTATAAGATTACAGAACAAGCAAAATAATTCATTATTCCTAACACACAAACTTTAATGTGTTTGTTCTGTAATCTTTCACTCGTGCACATTTATTTTAAACATTATACTCATTTTTGTATTATACACGGCTCATTTCAATAATTCACGCTTAATAAACTCATTCCCGATAATAGAATTAACTATGCTTACTAATTTGATGCATATTAAATCTTTTGATTGATAGTTTTTTATGAAGTTGCCATTCCCTTTAATCATTTTCAAAATTTGAATGCGTTAGTTTTACAAAGGAGAAGAAGAAGAAATAAATGAAACGGGGAGCCAACGAAAGAAACAAATAAAAGGGGCCGGAATTACCTATAATAATCAGCCTTAAAGTTGCAAATGATTACAAATTTACCCAGTTATATCATGCACATGGTATAACTGAGTATATGATATAATTTGCGATTAATCTCCCCTGAACTGAATTATAGGCTAATTCTTTTGCTTATATGAAGATGTCGTCTAGCACCTTTTAAAATTAATATTTTTCATATCTAAATAGTTTTCATTTCTTTAAAAAAAATAGTTGTCATTTAATATTTCATCAAATTGAATGAGGTTAAGTTCATAAAACTCCTAAGCTAAAACTAACTTGTCACTAATTAAATTGTAAATTGTTTACAATTTATCATTGCATATTTATTTTTTGGTTTTTAAACCCGGTAGGCAAACCACCAAAATTGGTGGGATAAGTGTCGAGGAACATTTACCAAGTTTTATTAATGAAAAAATAAAGTACAAGGACTAGACTGAATAATAGTTATTTAAATACAATCTATAGTTATTTCACCTATTTGTGACTTAAATAATTCTGATTACATGACTATATTATGCACCAAGCTGGAATGGACATGTAAGTTTTCATTGCTTGCTTACATGACTATATTGTTCTATTGTTCAAGTAGCTGAATTGTGTACTATAACAATGCCAGTTTGATTCCTCAATTCAAAACTTCTCAGTCACACACTAGCTTTATGTCTAGATGCAAAGTAAACTTATTCAAGTAGGAGAAACCATTATATTTACGGATTAAGTTTTTGGGGTTTCTCTTAAACCATGCATTAATGGATAATTTGAAAATTGTTGGTGTCATATATACTATCAGCGACTAATGATAAATAAATGAAGTTAAAAACAAGCATACACGAGAAAAGATTATATTGATGTGTCATTTCTACACTTAAATAAATTAAATCAAACTTAGATAATAATGCTACATATAAATTCAAATCACATTAATACAAATCATTTTTAAACAAAACAAACCGTTGAGTTTAGATTAGATGACACTAGTTCAGGTAAGGTATATTATGCTTTCAATTGAATTATCCTAAATATTACCCCGTATAAAGTGCGTACCTGTTCTTTATCTTTAATGGTTCTAGGTTGTGTTGGTAAAGGGAATGCTTGGCGGTTTAACTTCTTCACATTATAGAGCTCCATTACTTTATCATAGTTCTCCGTCCACCACTGTTGAGCTTGATTCTTGTTAAATATTTCTCGACTGCCCAAATTGAATTTAACTCGGCCATTAATAAATAAAAGGAAAAAAGATTGGGGAGAAGTAATAATCACCACCCAACCAAATATAAAAACAATATACTATCATGCATGTTTTGAATTGCTCTTTTTATTAAATCAATCTCTTAGAAATGTGTTATCAACTCTCAAAGGAGAAAGTGAGAAGCGCAGTATGACCAAAACTCAAAGAATAAACAAACTTCAAGATTGACAATTTAAAATGTTTTGTTGAGCCACTATATTAAGGTTTGAAATTTCAATATAAAAGATTAACCTATATTGAGAGAAAAGACTATTTTAAATACGACGGCTTGATATTTTATTTTTTTAAGGTCATATGACGTAAGATGCTTCACATAACCCCTCAATATTATGGTTCATTGGAATTGTCTTGAATGATGATGCATATAATTATCGAGGTCTCACCTCGATCAATTCTTAGGCTTCAGGATAGCAGTCTGCTGAGCCCAGGCCTCGGCTCAACACTTCAGATAAAATTGAATCCAACGCTCGGCCGAATGGATCCAACGGCCAGTTGGTCACCACGATAGACTCATTAATACACAACGAATTGATATTTATGATCATATTTATTTCATAATATTACGTAATAATTAACTCATTAAATTGTAATAATTAGTATACTTATGTTTGAATATTCTTTGTATTAATGGGCCTACCTCCAGCCTATAAGAGGGGCGTCGTGCCCCTATTGGGAAGAAAAAACTTCCCCATGACTGAATTCTCCGACTACTCCTTTGAATCACATAAATATGTCAACAAAAAAAAGTTATCTTTCAATGCCTTATTATTTCGGACTCTTCATATACTTCCACATTCTTGTCAACTCAAGGGTTTTCCGTTCGGTCAACCCTAGCCTACAAATCAGACATTGGCGCTACCTATAGGAACAAAAAAAAGACAAAAAATTCAGTCTATAACACTAGTAAAGCAACATCCTCATCCAATCTCTCACTATTGGGAATATGGCACCTTAGCTTCAGGAGAAAAAACACCAACTAAAAAGCAAGGCAGGAAAAGGATCCACAAAATATCAAGAAGTCTGGTACTAATGGGGAAGACAACACACTAGGGGGATGGCCCCGTGTTGTAGACTCGACTGCGACACAGAAATCGATTAAAGAAGATAAGAATTAAATGAAGAGAGAGAGAGAGATTTAGAGGGAGATTTTGGGAGAGAGAGGAATTAGTTAGGATTTTCATAATCATCCTCTCTCTAGAATTCCATACATGTATAGTAGAACTCTACAATAATAAGGGCCCGTTAAATAAAATTTGGGCGTAATTATATTAAAACATTTGAGCCAATTAATATAGCCAACCATAGTTGCCGCCCTTATGCTTTATTATTGCTCAACCCGGACTGTCTATCCTGTATCTCTAACTGAAGGTTAGCGATTCCATTTTTATCTTCTTCTTTACTACGATCTCCCTCATGTTCCGTTTTATTTGTTAATTTCATAACAATACTCCCCCCCCCTCTTGAGACCCTTGTCCCCAAGGATCAACCCTTGGAAACATCTTCTTAAGGGCGACCTTTGACATCTAGCATTCAATTATCTCCCATGTTTGGTCCTGCACCATGAATAAGGTTATTGGAGGATCCCTTCATGTCTCATCATTTTGTGTCTCATCATGAATCCCCCGATTGAGGATGGAGATATGGTAAAGCACCCATCTTTATTGATGGGAGGTAGGGTACCTGCTAGGCTGCTACTTCAATCTGTGAATTGATGCAACGATTTAGAAGAGAGACAAGGACTATCCAGTGAATCTTAACATCTTAGGGTAGGTTTAATTTGTAAGCCACCTTACCTATGAGTTAAATAATGTTGTACGGTCCATAGTAGCGTGTTGCCAGTTTCAAGTACACCCTTTCTCCTACTTCAAACTCCCTACCAGTCCTTTTACTATATGCGTATTGTCTCATCCTCCCTTGAGATAATTTGAGGTTTTCCTTTAACTCTTGATTCATTCTCTGCTTGTGAGTAATAAATTCCTTAACATCCATATGGGTCAGATTGGACGAGGTAGGTAGAGATAGTGGAGGAAGGGGTGTGAATATAAGGCTTCAAAAGCAGAAGTTTTAGTGTCAGTGTGATAGTTAATGTTATACTAGTATTCTACCATAAATATCCATTGAAACCATTGTTTTGGGTTTTGACGCATCATGGCCCTTAGATAGGCCTCCAGAAATTGGTTTAATCTTTCAGTTTGTCAATAAGTTTGAGGGTGGTATGAGGAGGTGCATGTAATGATAATGGGAAATACAGACTAATAACTTAACAGAGAGAGATATAATAATGGAGAGGGAGAGAGATATGAGGGGGAGAAAAAGAGATACAGGGGCATTGATAATACTTATTATTTGTATACTTCCTTCCCATCATGAGTACATAAATACTTAATGATTAGCCAAATCATAATAACTGAAATAATATGAAATAAACAAGATAATAAGTCCATTGGTGTAAAATAAGCCCAGTAGTTTAAATCGGCCAATTAAGTAATCTCGCAGTTCGGTGCCTTCCTAGATTATGAATTCTGGGTGAAGGTCGCTTATTCACCATATTTCTCCAATGTGTTTGAAAGTTCGTATCTTTACCAGGCCACCTTCTGTCACTTTCATGATAATACTTCCCTCTTTTTGAGATCCTTGTCCCAAGGTTGTATTCGTTAAGCTAATTTTTTGAATACAACCATTGGTACCAATCCCTTATAAGCTTCTTCTTTGTCATCAGAAGCTTAGAATAAGGTCACTGTTGTTGAACCTTTTTTACTCAGCCCGATCTCCTTGATATGATTGAGGATGGAGATATGCAGAACTCACACGTTTAATCTATGGACGAAAGATTAGAGCGAAATACGAACCTAGAACTAATACATCTCTTTAGGGGTGACATGTGAAAGATTGGGTGTACCTTAGCCCCCTCAAGTAAATTCAATCTGTAAGCTACCTTCCCAATACACCTCAAAATTGTATAGGGCACATAGTAGCAAACCGCCAACTTCTGATTTTCCTGAATTGTATGAATTGTTAGGGAATGAGCCTACACGCATGATTAAACTATTTGTATATGGACGAACATCTAATACTGTCCACAAGTTTTGACATAATAAGCTACCTAGTTTAGTGTGCGCGCATAGGTGCGAGGACGATGATCTGACACGACTTTAGACTCTAGAGAATGTGAGTCGGGTGGAACACTCGTGGTGTGATCACACAAAGGCTGTATATAGAATTGGGGAATCTTATGTGGACCTGACGGCGCTACCACATAGATCCCCAAAAGACCTTACCTTCTGATTAAATGAACTACAAGCATATAAGAGGGAGTGGTCTATAAATCCTAGGTTTTTATTTGGGTGTCGGCACTTGTATAGAGTCAGGTGGCCTAAGGACTGAATTAAAAAGTTGATAATAAAATTCATGATTGATTAAACAATTTTGGAGCGTATAGGCTGGATCAAGTTAAATTGGGCCTACATGCTAGTACTTGAGCTTTCAGGGTTGATATATTAAACACTGATTTTGAGGTGATAGTTAAAGGTATTTATATAAAAATGGCCTACGGGTTGAATATTTGCTGCTCATATGAAATGCTACTGTCCCTGTCCCTTAAAATTTTGCCAAGTTTGACCGGCACAGAGATTAATAAAGTAAAAACTATGTGGTAGAGGTTTGTGCAGAGGAGAGAGAATTATCTGGAACCACAAATTCTTTGCTTAAAAGGAAAGTGACAAAGTTAGTGGGACATCTAAAAAAGGAAAGTTGGCAAAGTTTTAAGGGAAGGAGGGAGTATATATTATATGTATCACCATATTTTAAGGGTCCAATGTCTAAATGCTCATTATATATCTTATAGTATCCCTTTCCCTCGCTAGTACCAGTTGTACTGACCCCTAGCTAGGGCGCCCATTTTTCCAGGTTCGAGCATGTGCTTGCTGCATGCACTTTTACAGATAGTGTGCTTGGGTGAACACTTAATTTGTGCATCCTCATTCTATTTTAAAATTAGTCATAAATGCTCATGGGTTATACTTTTGTCAATCATATTTGTAATTGAACCTTTGTGCCAACAACTTGTCTCTCGTGGGCTAATTACTATTTTAGATATTATTCTCCACTTCTTAGTAATAAAAATGCTTTTAGTTTATTTTATTCTTATGGGATACTTAGTATGGATGATATACATGATGCCTTGTATAACTCAGCAAGAATAGATTGCGGTTGCCCTTAACGGGTTATACGGCGGTTGTCGACGTCATTGGCGGGTCAAGGGTGTGTCAATTTAAGTGATATTAGAGCCTAAGGTTCCTAAACTATACCATGTGAAATCCTCAAAAGTTTTTTTTAAAATAATTTTGGAAAACCATGCACACAGAAATATTATGTACCTAGGAACTTTTGGTACTCGGGTTGCAATGTCTCTAATTGTTAAGATGATGCCCTTAACAATTGGTATGGCGGCAACTAGAGCTATAAGGTATCCGAAGTATTTGTCTTCCAATCGACACTTGATACGAGTCGGTTGACTCTTTCTTAGTTAAAATTGTGCACTATTTCAGAGAGATGAACAAAGCGGCACACCTTCTTGCTCAAATTGGTCGCAAGGGCATGCTAGAGAGTTCCAGAAGCTTCATATACTCCTTCGTGATTATGTTGATGCCAAGAAGGGGGAAGAGAAGCGAGCAAAACAGACAGAGCTGCTCAGAATTGGTTCACAGAGTTCTCCTCTTAGAGGAGTTTTGACATTACTACAAGACTCACCATAGAGCATATTGCCAGGCATTTTCAAGTTCACGGCCAGAAGAAGAAACATGCTAAGAAGTCCAAACCTTCTCTAAATCTGGTAGACTGGCTCTAGAGCAAGGATGTTGACAAAGCACTTCCTCCTCCCCTACTCTCGGACCTCATGAAGAATATGAATCCACGAAAAAGATCACATTTGATGTGGCTTCTTTATGGTACTACCCAGATTAAGTATGGTGGGTCCATTGATGAAGCTAGAGTCTGGTGGAGCAAAGTTGTTATGGAAGGAAAGAACATCAATGGGCCTTTTTGCGACTATCTCAATTGCCAGCTCACACTATGTTTGTTTGCTCTTTTATCTCTTTGAAAATTCTTACTACCTTTCTTGTGGATGTTGCCTACCTAAGAGTATAACAGATTTTGTTGGATATCATGTTATTATGAACAATCTTTACTGAAGCATCGGTTTCAACCACAAATGTCTTAACAAAATCTGGGAGTGCCAAATCTGGAGCAAATATCAGAGATGTTTTTAGTTTTTCAAAAGCAATTTGTGCCTCCTTATTTCACACAAAAGTTCCTTTCTTCAATAAATTTGTTATAAAGGTTTACTTATGACTCCATAAAACCTTACAAAATTCCTATAATAACCTGCCAATCCCAAGAAGCTTCTTCACTGTTTAATTGACCGAGGGCTTAGCCATTTAGCTACAACCTCCATTTTTTAGAGTCAGTTTGAATGTCCCCCTGAGATAAAGTGCCCTAGATATTCCACCTTGTGCATAACAAATTCACACTTAGAGACTTTAGCATACATTTGATTCCTTCATGATCTGAAAAATCATCTCCAAATGCTTCTAGTGGTCGTCTAAGTGTTTGTTATACATTAATATGTCTTCAAAGAATACTCGCACACATTTTCTCAGTAGAGCTTTGAATACGACATTCATCCAGTTTGAAAATGAAGCTGGTGCATTTGTTAACCCAAAAGACATTACCAGAAATTCATAATGCCCTTCATGAGTTTTGAATGCTGTCTTATGAATATCTTCCTTGTTCATGCTCAATTGGTGGTATCCTGCCCTGAGATGTAACTTGCTAAAAAAGTGTAGAACCATCCAGTTCATCAATCAACTCATCAATTATGGATATAGGAAACTTATTTTTGATGGGTTTATTGTGTGATTCCTTATAATCCACACATAGCCGCCATGTTCCATCCTTCTAACCAATCAGTACAACTGGAGAAACATAAGGACTTGAACTGTTCTGGATAATCCAATGAGCATATATATATTTAACCAACCCTTCATTAACATCTCTTTGATTCAATGAATATTAACCAAATTTTCTCCTTGTTCTAGTGGTATCTTATGGTCATAAATTCCTCTGGAAGGAGGTAGAGATGTAGGTTCTTCTGACTGTTGACTTTCTGATACTCATTCTGCCTTACAACCTTTTTCTATGTCTTCTTCCTTATTAGGTGCTAAATGTAAGAGATAAATCTGGTACTTCTTGCCATCCGAACTTCATTATCAACTTGTTAAAGTCCCATAAAACTGGTCCCAATTAAGTGAGCCATTGTATTCCTAATACTATATCATAGCCTCCCAGTGGTATTAATAGAACATTAGCTTTGAAAAGGTGTTGCTGCAATGTCCATGTAAAGACTTTGTACATACTTTGACAAGCCAAATGATTACCATCAACAACAATTTATTGTTTCACCTTCTTTAATTGATATCCAAATTTCTGAGCCAAATTAGTATCCATAAAGATATGTGTGCTCCCAGAATCAATCAAAATATGAATTGGTTTCCTTCTTTATTTGAACATTCCTTATCCACCTTTTTTTTGTAAATCCACTACAACCCAACCAATTCTTGAAATTGTTGCTGAATTTCCTATTAAAATTGCATTTGAGACTGGATGAGATCTTGCAACTGCTCTTCCATGGCATCAATGTCGGTTTTAGTTCGTGAACGATGCGCTAGCTCAACGATCTTCAAGGCGGAAGTCGTAGGATATCAAGGGCTCTGATACCAATGTAACAAGAGAATATCTCGACTGTTAAGAACTATTAGCATTTAACAAGAGCTAGACTCCATTGTTAAACGTAAACTGAGAGAGAGAATAACAAATTGAATAGAATGACAGAAAAACAATCTTTATTCATCATCATCATCATCATTCGTATTTATACACATTATAGTTCAAGTCAAGCGGCTTACAACCAACTTTATTAACTAACTAACTATTTACTAACGGTATCGAATTTTGCCGTTACATTCTCTTTCTCAAGTTTTCAGTTAATGATGTTGCTCACAATCAAACTTTTTTGTTCATTAGTAGAAAATAAACTTTCCGTCAAAACCAAAACTTTTTTCCAACAATGATGGCGAACATAAAGTGTTAACACTATACTTTACACATCACAAAATTTATCTTCTTACCCCCGCTCTTCACACACCTAAATACAACATCTTCACAGGATGCAATCAACAGCATAGCGTCAAAACTCAATTAACACTCCTTCGCACGACCAATCCCCCCAATATTGGGCATATTCATTTACTACCACCACATATCTCATAAATCGCCTACCTGTTCCACTCCAATGCTTAAGAGTTAAGACGCCAATTCAATGCCTCTTCCAAGCACACCCCAATTACGATAGCTTGAGTTATTTTGATGTCTTTTCCATTCCCGTTGTACCTCATTTCAATTTATTGGTTATTCCCCTGCCCAAATGGCCTACATATGCCTTGATTGTTTCTGGCACCAGACGTATGTTTCCCAACATGCTCACTTTGAGAAAAATATTTCATTCGCTAGCCTCCAAATTAGCTCGAATATTCACACCGTTAATCCCATCTAAAACCGGAAACACTCTCCAGATGTTTCCTCATGGAGACCATCAAATATAATATCACACGCATGGGCAGACTCTTACCACCAAAATCTCCTAAATGCTAGACAAATCAGCCCCCCACATTACCAAGTACATCTCTTATTTTCTCAACACTTATCTCATCTGCTCCCAAATGTACCTACCCACAGTGACTCTAATGAATCCCATAATCTTCCCATGAACTCCATCCAACATCCTTCATCTGTGGTACATACAATATGAGTTTTAACATTAAAAAAATGCTAAAAGAAGATTTATGGACAAAAATATGTTTTTTTTTAAATATGCAAACATGACTTTTATACACTTTAAACAAATGTAACTTGTACACATTAACCCTGAACCCCGCTGCTCCAGTGACTATTGACACAAGTGACTGTGGCACCCAAGTGACCCATCGCCCTAGAGACCCGCTTCCTTAGAAACAATTACACCACCGCGACAGTGACATCTGATGTCCCGATGACCTAGAAAGCCCAATGGCTCCACCACGATGCCCTCGACGCCCACACACACTACCACCACGGGCAGTGACCCAGTCCCATCACGGTGCCCCCACCATCTCTATCACTACCACCCACTAGCCCCATGACTGTCCCTCACCAATCAAACCCATATGTTCTATGGTATGAAACCCCCATCGCATGCCATCACATTCTAAAACCCTGAACGTGTGCCTATCTGAGCCGAAGCTATGAAACCATAGTCATGTGCCTCTTTGATGTGAAAATTGTATTCATCGTTGAGGCCATAGCCTTCGCTACAAAATGCATTTGTTGTCATTGAAGTTTCCTCATTTTTGTTGGAGCCCTATAAACTATAAAGTCGATCAATTGTTGCCTCTAAAACCAAAATCCCTATTGGTGCTCCTTCAATTCTTCATACACGAAGAAGGAGAAGGACCATATAAAGCGGGAAAGTAATATTCCTGTTGTTATTTATATATAATTATCTGACAAAAGAATATAAAAATTAAAAATCGAAAAAGAAACACAATAGTAGGGGTGGGCAAAATGGTTAGGTTTAACCGAACCGAAAATTGGTGGTTTGGGATTACTTATGTAAACCGTTTGGTAAGAATTTGCTTAAACCGAATGGTTTGGTTTGGTTTAAAACCGAAAAAACCGTAAATCGAACCGAACACCGAACAACTTATATATATATATATATATATATATATATATATATATAGTCCCGTTCTTGTCCAGCCGGCCTGACGGGAACCGCCGTCCGGCCGAGGGCATTTCGGGCACTTCCCGATCGAATTTTTTGATGAAATTTTTTGAGCATGTTCTTCATCAAGTCTAGTTTATACATACCAAAGTTCAGCTCAAAATTCGATCGGGAAGACATTCAAATAATTTTTTGAAGTTGACTGCGTCAAAATATACATATAAAAACGCAGTCAACTTCAAAAAATGATTTGAATGCCTTCCCGATCGAATTTTGAGCTGACATTTGGTATGGATAAACTAGACTTGATTAAGAACATGCTCAAAAACTTTCCTCAAAAAATTCGATCGGGAAGTGCCCAAAATTCCCTCGGCCGGACGGCGGTTCCCGTCAGGCCGGCTGGACATGAAGTTCTCTCTCTCTCTCTCTCTCTCTCTCTCTCTCTCTCTCTCTCTCTCTCTCTCTCTCTCTCTCTCTCTCTCTCTCTCTCTCTCTCTCTCTCTCTCTCTCTCTCTCTCTCTATCTATATATAGATAGATAGACAGATAGATAGATAGATAGAGTGCTATTCCTGTCCGGAAATTCCGGACAGGAGCCCCGTCCGGCCTCCTCCATTTGGGGGCCTTCCCGGTGGTATGTTTTGCTCAATTTTTTTTGTGTATGTTCCTCATCAAGTCTAGTTCATCCATACCAAATTTGAGCAAAAAATTCAATCGGGAAGGTCGTCAAATCATTTTTGCAAGTTAACTGGTCCGGAAAATACATATTTCGGACCAGTTAACTTGCAAAAATCATTTGACGACCTTCCCGGTTGAATTTTTTTGATGAAATTTGGAATGGATGAACTAGACTTGATGAGGAACATACATAAAAAATTTGGGCAAAAAATACCACCGTGAAGGCCCCTAAATGGAGGAGGCCGGTCGGGGTTCCTGTCCGGAATTTCCGGACAGGAATAATCCTGTATATATATATATATATATATATATATATATATATATATAGTATGGATCAAATAAAAAGTGCTTCCTAGGTGAAAAATAAGAACTAATCTTGGCCATTGATGTGAAAAAATGGATGGAAGAGATCAAATTTTAAGTGAAAAACGCGGTGACATTTTGGTAATTATGAAGAACTTTTATTGAAAATATTGTGACAAATGTGTATCAGAATAGTCAAAAAGTGCAAACGTAGAGCACAAAAGTGCAATACAGTACAAAATAAAAAGTGCAGAAGTTAGAAAATTTTGACAAACTTTTTTAACACGCATGAGTGCACTTTTAATCAGTAACTATCCACTTTATAGTATAAATATTTGCACATTTTTTAAAACCGTCTCTTGTGTTTAAATAATCAAGGGCTTAGATCACTTCTCACTTTTCATGGGAAGACTTCTTTGTATTAGAACTCACCCCTATATACTTTATTTTGTACTGTATTGCACTTTTGTGCTCTACGTTTGCACTTTTTGACTATTCTGATACACATTTGTCACAATATTTTCAATAAAAGTTCTTCATAATTACCAAAATGTCACCGCGTTTTTCACTTAAAATTTGATCTCTTCCATCCATTTTTTCACATCAATGGCCAAGATTATATATATATATAAGTGGTCTTCCCGTGCAAAGTGCGAAATTTGCACTTTTTCATGTTTCGCTTGCACGTTTTCTTGTTTTCGTTGCACTTTTTCGTGGTAGCGAAAACAATTGGGTTATTTACAAAACTACCACTGTCATTTTGTCCAAATTTGACCAAAATCGAAATGGTGCAAAAGTGCAACAGAAATAAGCAAAAGTGCAAGCGAAACATGCAAAAGTGAAAAATACATACACACACACATACAAACACACCCACTTTATATTTATTTTCACTCTTCATTTTAAGATATATATATATATATATATATATATATAACTAATTTAGACATGAAAAATACATATTCAACATGTATCATTTTAACTTTTACACATTTCATACATTCATTATTACAAAGTTAGCTAATAATATGACATATTTGTATTTGTTAAGTTTGACGATAACAATAGCAGATTGCATTTATATATTTTGCATGATTTGTTTGAATAAAATTGTGAATGTTACAACATTATTTGTACCACCGACTCCTTTAGTTTTTTTTGAATATTTTATGTGATACTTCGTATTATAAATGTTAATAAACTATAATCTTATTTTTTGTGAGAAGTGAATCTTTTTCTAGTGGTCAAAATGATGTTAAAAGTTTTAATTTATAATTTTTTATTGTTTATTTTTCTATTGTTTATTTCCTTTTACATTTTACTTTCATTTTCTAATTCTAAAATATAAGAACTTGATCAAATAAAATCATAATAAACATAAGAAAACGAATCAAATCGAACTAAATTAAACCTAATAATTTTTACTATGGTAAACCGAAATTCAAAGAACCGAAACCGAACCAAAATCAAACCGAAACATAAATGGTTTTAGTTTGATACAAATTCTCTCAATCCGAATAAATCGAAACCGAACCAAAACCTTAGAAAATCGAAACTTAAAACGATTTGCCCACCCCTACGCAATAGTCACGCTCGGACATGATAAAAAAACGGATTGAGATCCTCTACCCGACTAGGAGGGTGTCTTGCGCATCGGACGGAAGGGGAGCTGCCAATACAGCCTCGAGATTGGCAAAAAAGTGGAGCCCAAGATCTCTGACCGTTGAATTGTCAATCGGATGATCGGGAGGAAGCAAGGCACTCTACCTTACTCTAAAGTAAGGTAGAGGCTCCGGATCCAAAAAAACTTTTGCAGACAGGCAAATGGCTGATTTGGGTGCAGCGGCGAATATGTAGAGCCCGTTTGGAGAACTCTGTTTTCGGCTTATCAGGCTTATCAGCCAGCTTTTTCACCAAACACGTAACTTTTACTTTCGCGCGCTGAATTGTGTAATAAGCCGAAAAAGTAAGGTTGGAGTTACTTTTCTGGCTGTATTGGCTGAAGTTACTGTAGAGGACCATTTTAGCTATTTTTACATATAATTTTTTCTTTAATTTATTAATAAAATATATTTTTAAAATATTTTTTTCTTAAATCAGCAGAATCAGCCAAAACAGCCACTCCAGCCAGAATATCATAAATTTCAGCAGAATCAGCCAAAACAGCCGATTTTGGTGCTACCAAACGGGCTCGTAATTTACTTTTATCATCACGCATTTTTTTTGGTAATGATCACCATGATTACTTTGTGTATGGAGTATGCACGACAAAGCGATCATTTAGTCTTTTAATGTTGGGTTGACCACAAGTTGGAATAGGATTGCTATTTTAATGTGGCAAGTCACAATTTGAATTGAATAACGACAGGACACGGATACAATGAAGGATTGCTTAGGGAATATACTTTTTAATTTTCTTTTTATTCTAAAATGAAGTATTCACTATTTACTGCTTGTAATCCTTGTATTATTATCCATTTTGAGTA
Organism: Cuscuta epithymum; assembly: GCA_945859915.1. Lineage (NCBI taxonomy): Eukaryota > Viridiplantae > Streptophyta > Magnoliopsida > Solanales > Convolvulaceae > Cuscuta > Cuscuta epithymum. The sequence goes on from CAMAPF010000923.1 coordinate 967,942, forward strand.
GTACTTTGTACATCACATCCAATTTTGTCGTTGTTGCATATATTCAATTTATTTTTCATAACTAAAGTAAGAGTCGACACTTTTTCCTTAGGAATGTTTTTAATTAAATTGTATTTTTAATCCAGTTTGATATGTTTACATCCAGCTGGTATGGTCACATCAATTTAAGTTAACTATAGTATGATCTGATTTATAATGGTCTGTTATATTTAAGTTTGAACTCGTTTGCTTAAGTTTAGTCTAGCCTATTTAAATCCAGTATATATGATATGACTTGATCTATACTATTCTGATCCGTCGAGTGGATATATGTATTTCTGTATTTTTACTCTCAAAATCTGATTGATCTAGTCTAGTATGGTCTGATATGATCTGAGATGGAATTAGTCCAATTAAAAACATTCTGACATATAAATCAATAATATAATATTACAAATATAACCACAAATTCTATCGAACTATCAAATGCCAAAATCGAAGATAATAAACAGGTATCACGAAATCAAATTATAATAAACATTTAAAAAGGGAATCAAAGAATAAAAAGAACTCACCGTGACAAATACGAAGTATTACAAAGATCAATTGTAAAATAACAAAGCCAATAATTAAGCCGAGGAGACTATAACAAAGCTATAACCTAATCTACTCTTACGACAGTATTTTTTTGAAAAATTGTCTGGTTATACCTTTTTACGATGTATTGTTTTAGCCTTAATTTTAATTCTTATAGTCAATAATTTAATGACCTGACAATAATGATTTTCTTACTTGGACTTATTTCAGTTTCATAGACAATTTCAAAAAAATTCATTTCAAATAAATACAATGATAAAATTACCGGCGGGTTGTATGTCTATATTACGATAGGCTATGGATTTTTTGTTATGTTTTGAATGGTATGGGCTATGGATTATTTTCACAAAACTAATCACGGTGGTGACATGACATTTATAAAGGATTTTTTGTTATGTTTTGAATGGTAGGGGCTATGACTCCTATGAGACCTTTATCCATGAATATTTCTCCTCAAAAAAGGATTCTGTGACTACTTCACTCATTGTCTGCTCGTGACTGTAAATTTTAAATATGCTATAGGGATTGTTTTCTAGTTATTCACATATACTAACTAATCATATTCTTGTTGGTGAAAACTATGGTATACATTTCAAAAAAACTTTAAATATGCTTTTAGTCCCCACAAATATAGTACACTTTGTTTTAGGTCCTAGCAAAATATTTGCATCCTTGAAATTTATGTTGATTTTCTTTTTAATCCATGACTAATGATAACAACCTCCGCTTGACAACGAAACAATCCCGACTAAAAGGTATCCTTTAATTCTTTGTCATGTCATTCAAAAAGAATTTAATTTCAATTTTTTGAGGGTTTTTAATACATACTCCCTCCGTCCCATTGGACTTTGCAAACTTTCCTTTTTTGATTGTCCTAAAAAACTTTGTCACTTTCTCATTAAAGCAACTAATTTGTGGTTCTGCACATTTCTCTCTCCTCTGCACAAATCTCAACCACACAGTTTTTACTATTCTTATTTCTCACATACTTTGCACTTGATAAAGTCTAACGGGACAGAGGTAGTATTTTAAAAATGCGAATAATTAGTTTTAATATTGTTATAACTCTCTTATTAGCATCAAAAAATTATAAACTGATAAATTTAAATGTTTCTAGTAGATTTATGTAACCAAGAATAGAAAAAATTCATAGTCGAGTTGTTTCGGAGTTAGAGATAGACTAAAACTAAAATAGTGCATATTACTTGAATGAAAAACAAAGAAAATATTTTGCAAGGACCTAAAACAAAGTGTTTCATATTGGCAGGGACTAAAACCATATTTAAACCTTTCAAAAATGATACATACCCATTTCAAATTATTAATTATATCATGTTTAATTCAAATTTAAATAATTTGAGTGCACCATTTTTGTATGGTGAAAATACCTGAAACGTATCCTCTTGAGATCATTGCCGCCACGTGGCAGGGAAACGAAGGTGATTAAAACGCCGGGTTCCACCTGCGCCACCCACTCCTTGGGCTCCTTCTCCTCCACGAGCACCACAGGGTCAGCTCGCCGGCCACTTGCCGACGCCGATATAGACGTCGGCGTCACCTCTCCGCTCGATATGCCCTTCAGCCTGGCCTCCAATTCCTTTCTTCCCGACGTTGAGTTAGAGCTGAAGCTTCCCGTCCGCCGGTACGACCACCGGAACTTGTCCGGCGCGGCCAGGTCCGCCGCACCATTCCCGCTCGCGTTCTGACTCAAAGTCGGCTGACTTGTACACGAATTACAGTTCTTATACGCCCCTGACGCCTTGAGAGCCATATCCTTTATCTACATAACAAAACAAAAATTGACCACCTAGCTAGCTAATAGTTCGATCATTATTATTACGCTGTTAGACGATATCGACATAGCGTGGAAGGGGGCCGGTCTCGATCCTGAAACTTACGCCCAGAACTTAACCATATGTATAGGGCTAGATTTTCACCTGAGAAGTAAGATTCTTAACGGATTGTTTGCTTTGTGGTGCGGCATTTGGATTTGATTTTTCCGAATCCGCAGTGGATTGCTTTGAACGAGGAATGCATGTAAGCATTGTGTGTGTGTGTTTATATTTGTGTGTTATGTACGCATATTCAAAAATGATTTTTCTTTAAACCATAAACACTACAGTGCACTCGATCATACTTGTAAATGATCGATACACAGGAACAGCTAGATGGAGATCGATGAAACGAATTCGGCGTGATAAGGTATTTGTTTGGGAAGAAGAAATTAAAGGAGATAATTCTGTGGAGACTTTGGACCTGAAATTTGAAATGGGAAAGGTGAATGTAATGAAATGGGAAAGGTGAAGGTAATGGTTGAATTGGTGTGATTATGTTTGCTGTCCAGCACTTCACAAGCTTTCTTTATTTTACTTTATTTATACTAGTAGGTATATTCTTGTTGTACAAACTCTTATACCCACCATGTTTGTCAAGGTTTTTCTTTTGTCTGTGAATCCGATTCACAGACAAAGTAATTTGCACAGACATATTTTATCTGTGAACGGGATTCACAGTAAAAAAAAAACTTTGCACAAACATGATGGATATAAAGGTGACCTGGGTACAAACAACTTTTCTGTATCAGGAAACAACGTTTTTCCTTATTCCTACTAATATACTACGCAGTATATACTCTCTCTTTTAATCAATTAATTGATGAATCGGATTGAGTTAACGGATTCTAAAAAGTGAATTGAGTTAACAGGTTTGACCGGCAGATTAGTTTGGCGAGTTACAGAAAGATGTTTGGTAACTTAACTGTTTGGATCTACCGGACACGTCAACAACCCGCCGTACAATACGAATAGTCAACCGCAGTCCAACTCATCCATACTATACTAGGCGTCTTGAATACCATTCACACATAGCACATCCATAAACAAACTGTTGGAAATATGCCCTAGGACAATCATAGTTTATGATTTATAAATAAATATTTAATGCTCATTAATTAATAAAGTCACAAACTCATTTTATGTTAATTATTATTGTGAGTTTTCTTTATTAATATTTAGTCCCTGAATATTATGTTTAGTAGCTAATTAAGTATGTGACTTAATTGTGGAATGCTACACTTTAAAATAAGCATAATATTCTAATTGTCCCTGGTCTAATATTATTAATTTGGGACATTAATAATTAATAGACCTGAATGTGGATTAACTGATGACTATATTTCACTACTCATGGGTATAGAGATATCAAGTTAATAACATAGATGCTTGTTAGGGAAAAAGTTCATTGGACAAACCCAACTTGAGGACACTGCTAGGTTATATGTCATCAGTGTTGTCCTTAATAATGATGAGGTGCTATATTCTTATATTTGAGATAATCATGGTTACTTGCATGGGAATTAATATGTATTAACATCATTAAATACTATCTTTAAATAGATAATTATAAAGGTGGTGATTGTACATATTATGAACCATGTAGTGGTATGTGAATTATCAAGATAGTTTTTGTCACTCTTGTATAGCGAGAGAAAGATATTGTTGAGGTTTATTCCTTCAACCCTCGGTCCAACACATAAGCCCAAGGATTTCGAGTGGATTGTTTAAGAGTGGGTGATTAACTAGTCCAGCAACAAGTAAGATGGGTTAAGGGAACAATGAATGAGTAAAGGACCGGATATTATTAATGATGAATAACGCCCCGGTACGATTACACTTGCTAAGGTCGAATGCCGTTCGTCTTACCCTGCAGTAGAAGATCTGTGAGTAATAAGGTAATAAGCTAGAGTGCTAAGAATAGTAAGTTGTCAACCCTTTACAATGAAATAAATGCTGCAATATATCCCAGAGTTAGTGGATAATATTGATAATGAAAGGCTTATGCTTCTCCCTGTTGCAGAAGAAGTTAAGAATGCAGTTTGGGATATGGATAAAAACAGTGCACCTGGCCCTGATGGTTATAATGGAGTCTTCTTTAGACATTGTTGGGATATTGTGGGTCAAGATGTTGTCAGAGCGGTTCAAGATTTTTTTCAAGGAAATGTTATTCCTACAGCTACGGCCAGTTCCCTCATAGTCCTTATTCCAAAGAAAGACAAGATATCTACCTTTTCAGAATTTAGACCTATCAGTCTTTCCAACTTTGTGAGTAAGGTATGTACAAAAGTATTAGCTTCCAGGCTTATCAATATTCTGCCTAAACTAATTTCAGATGAGCAAGCAGGCTTTATGAAGGGAAGGGATATTTCTGATCATATTCTGGTTGCTCAGGAAATGATCAATTCCATTGACAGAAAGGTCAGGGGTACCAATGTTGTGGTTAAATTGGACATGGCAAAAGCTTTTGATAGACTGGCCTGGACTTTCTTAGAAGCAGTGTTGTCTAAGTTTGGATTTTCTAATTGTTTTATCAATTTAATATTGAATCATTTAAGGGCTACTCATTTTTCAGTTCTCATAAATGGTTCACCTAAAGGCTTTTTTCAACCCCATAGAGGAGTAAAGCAGGGAGATCCCCTCTCTCCTTTCCTCTTCATTCTTGCTACTGAAGCTCTATCTAGAGGCTTAAAATGCATGGTTGCTGAAAATAAAATGAAACCCTACTGGATTGGTCCTGTGGGACAATCAGTTACTCATCTTTGCTTTGCTGATGATATCCTTGTCTTTCTTAATGGGGAAGCTAGATCTATTCAGAATGTTAAGAGTTTTTTGGGTCTCTACCAAAAGGCTTCAGGTCAGGCCATTAATTTTGATAAAAGCAGTTTTGGATGTGGTAAAACTTCCCTGGCTCGAATCAGGAACTTGGAGAGGCTCTTGGGCATGACTAAACTCAGTTTTCCCATGAAGTATCTAGGAGCTTCCCTGCATAAAGGAATCAATAGGAAAAATTACTGTAATGGTATTCATCAAAGCTTTGATAAAAAGTTGTCAACATGGAAGCAGAAAATTTAAGCTTTGGAGGGAGACTAGTGCTTATTAAACATGTTCTTAACACCATCCCTTTGCATATATTGGCTGTGGATACCTTGCCTAAGGCTTGAAATCCCTTGTACTACCAGATATACTCCAATTAGGCAGATGTTCATTGCCTGGTGGCTTGAAGCAGGGAATAAGAACTTAACTGATATTTTCAAGCACAATATGGCAGGCATTATTTCTTGGCACATCTGGAAAAATTATTGTCGGATTACCTGGGGAGGGGCGAATGATATCCCGAATTGGCAGACTATTATTGGCCAGATTAAAGCTTTCGTGCAGGTCTGGTCTGATATTCAGCTCACTAATGTTAAAATTGGAAAGCCTAGTTCTTTTCTTTTTAAAGAAAGACTTCTGGCTACATCTTTTAAAACTAAGAAACTGCAGCTTTGAGCTTTGAAATGGAGATTACCTCAGATGGACTTCAAATTGAACGTCGATGCCTTTTTCAGACCTGGTCGGGCAGCTGGTGGAGCGGTGATACGTTCTAGGCTCGGTGAGCTCGCGGTGGCTCTCCACTTCCCGGTTCCTGCAAGCTCTGCAATGGAGGCGGAATTTCAAGCGGTGCACTATTCTGTTCATTGGGCGATTACAAATGGCTACCATAATCTGGAGGTTGAATCGGATTCAAGGATGGTAGTGGAAGAAATTTTGGGAGGAGGTCTGGATGGAAGATGGAAGTTGATGGTTTCGGACCTTAGAAGATGGATGGTTGGTTCGGATATCAACTTCAGACATATTCTACGAGATAGTAATTGGACTGCTCATTCTATTTCTAAACTTAATTTGGATAATATGGTTATTTTTGACAATTTCCGACAGCTGCCAGGTCATATTCGTCGAACGATTATTACTGATAAGCTTGGTTTAAGTTATTTTAGAATTTATTGATTTTCGTTGATTTATTGGGTAAGGTTTGGTCCCCCCAATTTCTTTGCCTCTGTTTCTTAGAGGGGTTTTGGCATAGTCCCCCCCCTCTTTTGTTTGAATCTTTCATATAGTTTAATAAAACTCGGTAAATGTCCCCCGACATTTACCCCACTGATTTTGGTGGTTGACCTTCCGGGGTAGAAAAAAAAATAGCACCAATGGGCAGTTGGCCATGCTGATGTGGAGAGTTATGGATGGCTGATGTTCCAACCACCAAATCTTCAGCATTAAATGCGCTTCCCGCCAGAATCTGGGTTTCCCGCCTAATTCGTGGGGACGAACGTCCCTCTGGCTTGGGGCCTGCTCCTGATGACCCTCGCAAGGGTTATGGGCCGTCCGTATCCTGGCCCTTGGGAGAATTCACCATATAGATTGGATTAGCCATCGTGCAGTTATGGGCCTTTGGTGGAGACGTTCGTCTCCGTGGCCTTTGTATGTCGGCGTGGTCTACCGTTGCCCTGGCTGGACGCCCGTCGGGGTGGGTTGCCTTGTTGGACGGGACGTTCGTCTGAATGAGGGGGTAAATGGGGTGATCCTCTATTTGGGCCATTAACCCAACACAAGCCCCCCACTTCTGATGTTCCAAACGTGCATGGGACATAAGGAAGTATAACCGTTTTTTGGGTGAGACGTTCCTGACGCGAGGCTACACTCGCCGAGGTTTTGGAGGTGGACGTATCTAACCGTGGTGCTACTTGGTTGGCGACGGTTCAGGAATCGAGGTGACGGCTGCCGCAGAAACGGTGCGTTTCCCGAGGAAGGGTCATCATTACGCCCGTTACTCCACGCGCGACACGCAACCCAGGGTACGCTCCTCGCCACGCGTCACCTCCTTATTGGTTTTACGGGACGGCGTTTCCCTTATTACCATAATTTCCCAGATGCTTAGGGTTTCCGATTTTCTTCTCGCTCTAGAATCTCCGCCGTTCTGCAATTAGCTCGTTAGTTGACAAGGTCCTTAACTCGTTTCTGCTGTTCCCGAGGTAATTTTAGTTTTATTTTCCCTTTTTGTAACCTCTTCTGGTCCTGTAATGACTTTAATGGAGATTTCGTCGAGTTCTAGTTCGGGCTCTTCTTCCGGCTTCAGCTCCTCTTCTGGCTCTGAGTCCGGTTCTCACTCCTCCGGGGACACCAGTGTATCTGGCCGTTCTGGCTCTCCACCCATTGTAGGGACAGTTGCTCGGGAAGATGCCCCTTGTTCCCCCACTTCTACCAATGCCACATCAGCCAGCGCGGGTTAGGATGATGCTACTGTGACACTCCGAAAATTTGAAATAAAATAAATGAATTTATTAGTCAGATAAAATGTTACGAAAGTGACAGTTTAATAATTAAGTGAATCAGATAAAATTTTAACATCTGTGACATTTTTAAATCATAAAAAAAAATGTTTAAATAATAAAAGTGATATTTTAATTTGAAGACATGAGTAAATAAAATGAGTACAAATATACTATAAATACCATACGAAAACAACAATGTAGAAAGAGTTGATTTTTAAAGTCTAATAATAATGCATACTGTATATTAAAATAATATGCTTGATGTACCAATAATATAAGTGATGCCTAGGAATAATAAAGGATGAGATAAATGTATCTCACATACACATACCTACCAACCATTCACATCGACATAGCCCATGTACGTACGTACATGCCTCCATGTGCATTTGTTTTCCCTTCACATCATACATCCGAATAATAATAATAATCACACATACATACATAGATGAACACCCATACTAACAAATATAGAGTATATTATAGCCATAATTTACATCTGCGTTAATAAAAGGAATACGTGTAGCCCAGTCGTCCATTCCTTATTCAGCAATACCCATTCAACGCACAAGGAAACAAGCCCGAACCTTCAATTCGTACATGTGCAAAGTGAAAAGGAAATTAAAGCTCTAGTAAATAAGAGTAAAAATACGAGATGTTAACGATCCAGAAATGTCCCTGCAAGTTTATAAATACTAGACCTGTGATGGTCAGCATGCATCCGGTAAATCGGCAAAAGAGAAACGTCGATCTGCAAGAGAAAAAGAGAGAAGAAAAGAAAAGATATGTGAGGAAGAAGAGAGAAAAGAAGAAAAGAGAGAGGGAAAGAAAGAACAAACAAAGGCCTGCCGGTGCGGCGGTGCCGTTAAATCACCGCCGGAGAAGATGCACCGGACTGCCAAACTGCGTATAAGACTGGACTGGGGCTGAACCCTCCTTGTCGCCGGAGGAGGAGCTGCAACCGGACATCATCAGAACAGAAACCGCATCCGCATCTCTCCCGTCTCCCCTGTGCCGTTAACCCCGACGTTGCTTTGAAGAAGGAAGCAGTGAACAGTACGTAAACACCTGCTCCTTACTAATTCTACTGGGGTGGTTATTCCTATTGTTAGTGTTGGGCCGGTTAATTGAACAATCAAATCAAGGGATTAAATTAGTAAGCAATAATTTACTGACTTGCGAAAATAGCGTACTAGTAAAACTGACGGGATTAATAAATATATTGATCAGATCATTATAATCAGTCAAAGATTTGGGCCGATAATCTCAGCTTTAGAAGTCAATTATCTAACAAAATGAAAAAAATGGGATAAATTAGTAACAATAGAATAAAGTACTAAATCTACAATTTTAATATTCTTAGAAGGTGATTTTGGTGAAGATCGAGATAGAAGTCTCGAATTATCGTGAATGGAGGTAAGTTTCTCTGCCGATCCAAAATGTTTTCCTCGTATTATATGCTTATTATGCATTATGTGATTAAGTGTGAATTTTGAATTATGTGTATGTGATTTTGAGGAGATATTATATATATGGTAGTTGAGAAACACAAATTAATTAAGTACTTTTGGGGTATTAAATATTTTTAAATACCTTTGAGACTATTTAGAGAGATTGAGAAATATTTTTGGAAGTATATCTAAAGTCAAGATAAAATTTACGTTTTTATAAGAAGTGAGCACCCGGGAGAAATCCGTGGTGTCGGTTTTCCACATCCGGATAAATGTGGAGGGTGATTAAGGCTGCTACTACTAAGAAGTACAGTTTGAGTTTGAAGTGACATTTGGATCTATGATCCCTTTTAAGAAGAAGTTATAGTAGTAGTAGTCCCTAATCATTCAAGAATTTTAAAGGTGGGGTAGTTGGTGGACTGAGTCCCGATTACTCGTGACGACTTACTACTCGGAGGGCTTGGAATCCCTTTTAGGGGGTGTGCACACTTAAGGTAGTCGTTTCGTTTCCATTAGCAGTTGTGGTACCGGCAAAAGTCCCGGGGTGGCCGTACATAACAACGTAACCACCGGGCTCAACCAGTGTTGAGCACCGCCCTTCTAAATTACTAGGAAGATAGAGAAGAAGTGAACTTTGAGAAATTCTAAGAGAAGAGTTACTATGGTATTTTCAAAGAAAAGTTGAGGACTTTATAAAAGAAGTGATTTTGAGAAATATCAAAGAGAAAAGAATTTTGGTGGAGTGTGTCATTTTTATATAGTATTATATGAAAAACTATTTTTCGCCAAACCTGATTATTTTACGGTGTTGGGTAGTACTTACTTAGCTCTAAAGCTAATTTTTGTTTCCCTTTCTTTGTTTTGTTTTCTGCACTTTATTTGTGCAGGTGATGATGTTTATGTTGACTGATGATTGCTTGATTCCCGAGAGCGGTTTAGAGATGCCTTAGTCAAACCTAGTCAAGAATTATAATTTAATTATGTTGAACACTTGTTTTACTTTGTTTGGTGATTGCCTGTGCATTCAGTTAAGAGATGACCGGATGTGGCGGTAACACCCATTTCCCATTTAATGTTATTTCCGCTGCAAAACTTTTTATCTGTTTTAAAAGAATAAATCAAGTCTATTGTTAATAAATCTGTTATTTCAAGTATTATTTTGGGAGGGAAAATGGGGGTGTTACAGCTACCTTTGAGGGAGATGGGGGTGACATTGCCCAAGGATGAGGGGAACCAATGGTTGTTGATGCGGGCCGGGGACGAACGTAGCCCTTCATGATGAACGTCCAGAGGGCTACAACTCAGGTAATGAAGCTGGGGATGGATCCAACGTGGAGGTGTTTGATCTGGGCCTCACAGTCGATGTGGAGCGTCATATTTGCCCCATCAAGAACGTCCTTGTCCATGAACAATTTTTCTCAGATCAAGCCCTTAAGGAGCTCAGTATCTACTTGCCCCCTCCGTTCGTCTACAGCCTTCGCGGTGCAAGCCATGTGATGAGGAGACGTCCGGGGATGATCATGGTGCGCTCTGACTCTATCAGACCAGGGCTGCGATTCCCACTTCACCCTTTTTATGTCGAATTTTTTAGCTGCTTCCAAGTTGCTCCCACGGAGTTCATGCCCAACTGTTACCGCTTTATCTCGTCATTCCTCTTCCGCTGTAAGGCCATGGGAGTGACAGCGAGCCTGGAGTTATTTCATTATTTCTTCCGGCTCAACCCCCAGAATTTCGACGGCTTTTTGAGTATAGCCTGTTGGTCCCGGTTATCAAGGTAACAGTCTAGAGGGGGGGTGAATAGACTGTTATGGTTTTTAACTTTTTCAAGATAAGTACCAAGGTTAACAGAATAGCCTGTTCTGTTGGGAACACATTGGCAGCGGAGGTATTCTGGTAGGGGTTCTGTCGGGATAGTCTCACAGAGATGCAAAGGCACTAGGCCTTCTGTTAACTCTTAAGAGGTGTTCTGCTGAACACAGATACCACTTCTTCGGAGTTAATCAGTTTGAATTTAAAAGATGATGGTCCCGGATAGAGGTAAAAGTCTATTCGGTTTTAAGAACTCTTCCCTTCTAGATGAGTTGATCTATAATCTTTTGGGAGATTAATAGATGCACAGCGGAAGTCTTTAACCTCTTGATTATCAGTATGAGACAACTTTCTAGTTTGAGTGATGTTAGGACTGTTTATGGATAGGCAGTAGGCTTGGCAGTTGGCTGGTGGGTAGGCTACTGCTGAGGCAACTGCTGGGTTGGCAGTTGGCTGGAAGACAGAGGACTGCTAAGGCAACTTCTGATAAACAGGATGACTTATGGAATATTTTCAACAGGCTTTTTGTTTTGGCTATTGTAATCATTCAAAGGAAGTAAATATGTATGAGCAGTGGGCTCAGCAGGTGGGTGAAGACCAGAGTACTGCTGAGACACCTTCTAAACTTTGAGAGATTCTCGTGGAAAGACTGTCTCAAGGAGAGTGAGTAATTAAGCAGTAGGATAAGCAGTAGGGTCAGTTAAGACTACTGCTTAGGATGCTGCTGGCAAACTACAATCCTTTTGTGAGAAGTGTTTGGTGTGTGTTTTGTTAATTTGAAAGAAAATCAACACACGATATATCCTGGTTCAGAGGTGGTGTAATCCTCCTACATCCAGTCCCACCCTATTTCAGATGGATTTCCACTAAAGTATTAAGCCCAATACACTTAGTGCCAATCTAGCCTTTACAACACTCAGGCCTAGATTTGAAGGTTTTTCACAATGAGTATAACACCACTCAAAGTTACTCAGTCCTTAGACTTTTCTCAAAATGATCCAGTGGGGATCAAAAGGTACTCTATCTATCTAACCACACTTTAGGATCCGAACAACTGTTCTCCTAAGTGTTTACAACCACTTGTAAAATTCAAGGAATTTCTGGCCTCCAACTAAAATCTAAGCTCTAAAAATATAGCAATGTATGATCTAGTCTAAGAGCTTAGTGAAGCATGAGTCAAAGCAGAGAGTGAAGTTGTGTTCAAACACTTTCTCTTTTGCTGGATATTCTTTGTGTGATTATAGAATCTCTTTGCTTTAAACTCAATAACTTGGTTTTAGAACTGTTGGTCCCGTTTAAGTTGGTAACAGTCTAGAGGGGGGGGGGGGTGAATAGACTGTTATAAGTTTTTCTGCTTTTCTCTAAGTCAGAGTTGACTTATCAGAGAGGGTCGAGTTCTGATGGTCAGAACTGGTCTTGCAGCGGATAAGAGTTCCGGGTAGCCTCAAGAATACTAAGGCAAATGCCTTTCTGATAACTCTAGAAACGAGATCTGCTGAACACAGATTCCAAGTCTCAGAGTTAGACAGTTAATATCCTAATTGCAGAAAGTAAATGCAGTAAAGTAAAAGACACCGAAGTTTTTATAGTGGTTCAAGGAACAACGTGTTCCTCTAGTCCACTGTTCCACTAAGCTTGTAAAAGTCACAGATTACACGGCCTTAGTTCCCTAGCACTTAAGAAGCACTCCACGTCTTCTTCAAGTCTAGATGTCTCCTAGGATGCAGTTCCTTGCTTCCTCTAAGACAGGTCCGTTCACTGAGCTTCCCGGAAGTATCACCACTTCACTGCTCCAGTTAATTGGACGCCCTTCTTTGCAGAAGATGTTCTGAAAAACAGAGTTTTCTCCAACTTGCTTCGTTACAAAAGATATGTAGTTGAGGTTCTTGAAGATTGAAGAACAGGATGAACTTTGCTCTTGGTTGGGTTTGAGAGATTTGATTATTTAATCTTCCCAACGTAAGCTTTTTCTTGTAGAAGATTGTAGAAGTTGAATCTCAAGAGAGCTTGTAGAGAGCAAAAGGTGTAGCAAAAGTTGTTCGGTTGTTCTTCATGAGTATCCTTTTATACAGAGGTTGTCTGCCCGTTGGAGGAGGAGACAACTGCATTAACTGCGCGTACTGTGGAGTTGACCGGTTGGACCCGCAGTTTTGGCAGGTTTCTATTTTTGTATAATATTCTCCAGGAATCTCGGTCAATCATCTGCAATTACTCCACAGCGTATCAGGCTCATTAAATGAGCATTGAATGCTTTCCTTAGATGAAATATCTTCTAACCGTTAGGGAATTTCCCGTTTGATATACGGCCGTTGAAAGCAGCTTCGAAATCTTCTAAGTGTCAATCCAGGTCTGATGAGATTCTCTGATGGCATTCTGACCTTGGATTTTGATGAACTTAGATAGGGAACTCTGATACTTTTCTGAAGCTGAATTCTGATGAACATTTTCATCAAATTCTGATGGTTCTCAGATGTAGACTTCTGATGAGTCTTTGAAGAGCAACTCTGATTCTTTTCTGATGAGCAACTCTTATGACTTCCCGAGAGCAACTCTGAAAGCAGTTCTCATAGAGCAGCTCTGATCAGATCCACATAGCAACTCTGATAGTTGATTATACTAATATTTACAACTGAAAATTCTAATACATAAAATCTAAGTAGGGGTACTCTAAAATCATAATCTAAATATCCTAGCATCATCAAAATCTAATTACATTTATTCCTTACAATTTCCCCCTTTTTGATGATGCCAAAACCCTTAAACTATTTCCAGAGAAGTGCCTTTCACCATGAAAGAAAATAAGAAAAAAAAACTTTCATTTAAAATCTTGGTGGGCAACTTTGCATAGGAGAATAGTAAGAGCACGATACAATCAATCAAGGCAAGTGAATAAGTACAAAAAACAGTAAAGAAAACAGAATATGAAAGTGCCATCCAAATTAGAGGCAAGATGATTATCTTATTGATCAGAAATAGTACAAGAGTTACAAGAGATAGAGTGAGAGTTTAGAGATCTTCCTCATCTACCTGTACTCCTGCTTCATCAATTTTCTTTAGGGTTGCATTTACCTTAGCTCTGATATCAGCAAGGTTCCTGGGATTCTGACATTCAGACCACATTGGCTCAAGCTGGCAGTCCAGATAATATCTGATGGCATCTCTTTCATCCTTGCCAGGAATCACTCTCATCCGCCACCACTCTTCAGCTTCTGCAATAGAACCTCCATGAGAAATGGTTATGATACCATTCTCATCTTGGATCAGATTGGCTCTTTGCAGTGGGGTCATGTGCTTCTTCATTTCTGCGAACTGCACACTGTCTGGCTTAGACATCCCACTGTTCAGCCATTGAGAGAGAGTGAAGGAGGGAGTTTTCCTTTTCTTTTGTGAGCGAGGAGGAGGGGGTCTCTGAATTCCGGCAGCAATTTGCTTTTGTCTAGCTCTCTCAAAGTATGCTGCAGGATCAGCAGCGGGAGTGACTGTCAGAGCTCTGGAGTTTGGACCTTCTGCTACTCTGGTATCTTCCCCCTTTTTGGCATCAGCAAGATCACCAAGCAGGAGTCCAATCTTTGAGAATTCGGTGGCCTGATTCTCCTTTATGACTTCAAGGGCACTTGGCAGAGTCTGGGTTACAGAGGCCAGCCCTTCAATGATCTCCTTTTGTTTATCCACTGCAGACTGAATATCTTTTGTAGTAGCTTCAAGGAGAGTCAACTTGTGATCTCTGTCCTTTCCACTATTGATCAGTTTGATGGCGAATTCTTTAGAGTCCTTGCATAGACCTTCAACATCTTGAATCTCCTGACGAGCTTTATCAGAGGCCCACTGGAGATCATCAACTGAGTCAGAGATGCCCTTGATGGCTTTGTCTTGCTCTTTAAGGACCTTAGTGTGATGAAATAATACCGCAGAGATTCCATCCACTTCCTTAGCAATGTTGCTCAGATTTTCTGCAGTCTTGTCTTCGTGGACCTCAAAGGCTGTGGCAATGATGCCCACATGGTTCAGCAGTAAGGAGATGCCCTTAGAGAGATGATTGCTGACACTGGTGAGATGAGCATCAGTCTCATACTCAGCATCCAGAATCTTCTCCATGCCCTTTGCTATTTGATGTCCAACCATTTCTACTTCTGCCATGAAGTCCTTGGATGGACCTTGACCATGGACAAGAGTTTGTACTGGCTTTGGAGGAGGAGATGATTGCTGTGGAGGAGCTGGTGGAGAGTTGGATTTCTGATGATGGAAGCTCTGATGAGGTGAGGTTTGAAGGGTAGAGGTTTTCTGATGTTGTGGAGAAGGAGGGGGTGATGGTGATCGGTTTCTGGTGGGAGTCAAAGGTTTGCAGGGTGAGGGTTGTTTTGGTGTGGAGGATTTCTTAGGAGATGGAGTAGGGGTGTTCTGAGATTTAGGTGAGGGAGTGGGTGAGTTTGGAGGGTGTTGAGGAGATGGAGGTGGAGTTGTGGTTGGTGTGGTTGGTTTGGGTGAAGGGGATTTTGGGGGAGATGAGGTGGGTTGCACAGTAATGAGAAGAGTAGGGGATTCAGGTATTACCTCTAAGATTGTTTCTTCCACCAAGGAGTCTCTCAATTCCTTGATCAGATTCATCATTGCCAGAGATAGATTATTGGCAGTTGATGGCTCTCCCTCTGCACCTGGGATAGGTTTCATCCTGATCAGGGACTCCTTCCTCTTCTTTTCTAGGAGCCATTCCTCAAAAATAGGAACTTCATGTGCTGCAAGAGCTCTGACGTGCTCCTCTGATGGAGATTCAATCACCTTCTCCTTGCCTTTGAGGCTTCCCTTCTTCTTTTCCAATACAGAATGTAGAAATTGAAGGTCAAAGCATAGGGAGACATCATCAGTACCTACCCATTTGAGGACTTCTTCTTCCTCAGATTCAAAAGCTGCAGCTTGGGCAAGTATTTGGTGCAGAGGTCCCATTCTCCACTTCCTCCAATTAAGCACCCTCTGAAACTGTCTGTCAAGGGCTGTTGTAATGGCTAGCTGTTCTGGTGGAGATATGGTGACTTGCAGATCTGGTACAGAGAAGGGTTGGATCTCTGATACAGGTTCCCCCTGAGTATCAGAGATCTGTAGTGCAGATCCCTCTTGTGTATCAACCAACTCTAATGCTGGTTCCCCCTGAGGTTCTGATTCCTTGGGAGGAGAGCTGGCCTTCTTCTTCTTCTTTTCTCTGATGGGAGAAGTAGATGTATCAGAGTCACTCTGAATGATTGCTCTTCTTCTCCTCTTCATTCTTTGTTTCTTGACAGGGGTGACCTTGGGAGCCACTTCTGGTGCATCATCTTCTGATGCATCCACCTCTGATGCACTTCCCTTTGGCTTCTGTTGAGGCTTCTTCTTCTTATCCTTCTCAACTTTCTTGGCCTTGGGTTGTTCACCTTCAACCTCAACTTTAGGCTTAGCAGCTGGTTTCTCCCGATGTTGCTCTTGTTTGCTAGCTTTCTTCAGTTCTGCAGCAATGGCCACATTGAACTTGGGAGAGGCTGTGAGGAAGATGATCTTCATGTGGTTGACCTCGGTAGCCTCTCGGAGCGCTATGTTGACATTAGATATAAGTCTGGAGATCAGAAGTCCATGGCCCATCTTGGTTGAGAATAGGCCAGTCTTCTTGTCTTTCTTAGCAACAGATTCAGAGATGGATTGGAACAGTACCTTTCCCCAGTTGATGTTCATTCCCCTGTGAACAGCATAGATGGCCTTGGAGTTGGCATTGTTAATCTGGTCAGTTGACCCAGTTTTGCACCATAGGCATCTGTGCATGATGCTCATCAGCCTTTCAAAGTCCTTTTTCAGGACATTCTTCTTCATGTACAATTTGTCTACTCCGGTTGCATCCTCCCGGCAGTAGGTGGCCACAAATGTTTCGACTGAGACATTTACATCTTCAAGGTCAATTAGATTTGGAGTGTCTAAGTCCTGAGAATCAAGCTTGATGTTGAAGAACTCGTTGAGAGCGTCAGCATCGATCTTCAGGTTCTTGCCCTGAACCTGGGAGTGGACAGTGTTGTCGGAGATGAAGGCGTTGAGGTAGAATTCAGCCACATCAATGTTGCTGAAGTGCTCGTAGGGATGAGCAACAATCTTCGTCAGTTGAGAGTCATGCATTCCCTCAATGACAGCTTTCATGATCTTTTTGTTGTCGCCCAACAATGGCAGAGAAGACATCTCTACCTTCATCCCTGTGACTATGTTGCTCACTAGGGCTTTAGCATCGGCCTCAGAAAGATCTGTGATGTTGATGAACTTCATCGTTGTGTAGAGATTAAGGAATTTCAGAGAGATTGAAGGTTGAGAGTTCTGAGAGCTTGAATACTAAGAGAGATGAAATGCAATGACGGTTTAGGTTTTCAGACAGGGTATATATGGATTTGGGTTAGTGGACGTTTAATATAATGTTGGGTTTCGAGGTCGCATTTAATGGATTGTGGGCGGAAAGATGTTTCCGATTATGGAAATAACTGTTGGGGGTAAAATAGTAACTTCCGATCAATTAGATGTACTCGCCCAATTTAGAAAATTTTGCTAAGTCCACAGCCACTCTGATCAGTAATCATCCATGTATCAGATGAGGGGTATTCTGATACGAGGTCTTCTGATGAAATGATCTGATAAGAGTGCCAATATCAGAGAGGGTGGTACTCTGATGAATGGATCTCTGATCTTGTGTGACTCTGATTTACGCATCTCTGGGAAGATCATCCATCATTCCCAGTTCTTCTCTCAACTTGTTAAACCTTGCCTCAGAGAGAGGTTTGGTTAGGATATCTGCAAGCTGATCTTCAGTTGGAACATGCTCAATTGAGATATGCTTCTTCTCCACATGATCTCTGATGAAGTGATGTCTAATCTCAATATGCTTGGTCCTTGAATGCAACACCGGATTCTGAGTGATAGCAATGGCACTGGTATTGTCACAAAGCAGCTTGATCTCCTTTGCCTGTACTCCACATTCCTTGAGTTGTTGCTTCATCCAGAGTAATTGAGCACAGCAGCTTCCAGCAGCAATATATTCAGCTTCAGCAGTGCTTGTTGAGATTGAATTCTGCTTCTTGCTAAACCAGGAGACAAGTCTCCCGCCTAGCAATTGACAGTGACCAGAAGTGCTCTTCCTGTCCAATCTACAACTGCAAAATCTGAGTCAGAGTAACCAATTAGTTCAAAGTTAGCTCCCTTGGGGTACCATAGGCCTGCATTTGGATTTCCTTTGATATATCTGATAATCTTCTTAGCAGCAACCAAATGGCTTTCCTTGGGCTTTGATTGGTATCTGGCACAGATTCCTACAGCAAATGCTATGTCTGGTCTGCTTGCAGTCAGATAGAGGAGAGATCCAATGATTCCTCTATAAGTTGTTGCATCAACATCCTTTCCTTCATCATCTGGTCCAATTCCTTGAGATGCATTCATAGGAATTTTGACTGAAGATTTCCCATCAATTCCAAACTTCTTGATTAGGTCTCTGGTGTACTTCCCTTGATTGATGAAGATTCCTTCAGGAACTTGTTTGACTTGCAATCCAAGGAAATAGCTTAGTTCTCCCATCATGCTCATTTCAAACTTGCTCTGCATGACTTGAGAAAATTTCTTGCATAATTCTGGGTTAGTGCTTCCAAATATAATATCATCAACATAAATTTGCACTAGCAGAATATGATTAGCCACAAAAATCTGAAATAAGGTTTTGTCAACCTTTCCTTTAGTAAACCCATGATTTACTAAGAATAGGGACAATGTGTCATACCAAGCTCTGGGAGCTTGCTTAAGACCATAAAGGGCCTTTCTAAGCTTGTAGACACAGGAAGATTGGGTAGGAATGACAAAACCTGGAGGTTGTTCAACATAGACTTCCTCTTCAAGTTCTCCATTCAGAAATGCACTCTTGACATCCATCTGGTAGACCTTGATGTTGTTGTAGGCAGCATAGGCTAGGAAGATTCTGATTGCTTCCAGTCTTGCAACAGGTGCAAAGGTCTCATCAAAATCTATGCCTTCCTCTTGGCAGTATCCCTTTGCTACAAGCCTTGCTTTATTCCTTACAATGTTGCCTTCTTCATCTGCTTTGTTCTTGAATACCCACTTGGTTCCAATGACATTCTGATGCTTGGGTCTAGGAACAAGTTCCCACACTTGGTTCCTTTCAAACTGTGTCAGCTCTTCTTGCATTGCATTGATCCAATCTGAATCTTCTAGAGCTTCATCTACACTCATTGGTTCCATCTGGGAAATGCAGCAGGTGAACATGGCTTCTCTTCTAGATGCAGATCTGGTTCTAATTCCACTAGTAACTTGACCAATTACTTGATTAGGAGGATGATCTCTTAACCAAATTAGATCAGGTTCTGATAGTTGTTGTCTAGGCAACTCTGGTTGTTCATCTTCTGATTCTTCATCTGCATCCCCATCTTCATCTTTGTCTATCAGAATTGGGTTAGAGGGAGGGGTTGAGAGTACCGGATTGATAGTGACCTCTTCTGATGGTTCTGAACTCTTGTCTACAAGATTAGTCTTCTGCAGGGTTTCTGATAGTTCTTCAGCAGAGGTGCTGTCATCAAACTTCACATGAATGGATTCTTCAACTTGTAGCGTCCTTCTGTTGAGTACTCTATAGGCTTTACTTGAGCCAGAATAGCCTATAAAAACACCTTCATCAGCTTTCTCTTGGAATACTTTCAGATGTTCCTTTCCATTGTTGAGAATGTAGCATTTGCATCCAAAGATATGAAAGTAGCTGATGTTAGGTTTCCTTCCTTTCCACAGCTCATAGGGGGTCTTCTGATGATTCTTGTGGATCATGCTCCTGTTCTGGGTGTAGCATGCAGTGTTGATTGCTTCAGCCCAGTATCTGATGGGCAACCCTGATTCAGCAATCATTGTCCTTGCAGCTTCCTTCAGTGTTCTGTTCCTTCTTTCTGCAACACCATTTTGTTGGGGTGTTCTGGCAGCAGAAAGTTGATGAAACGTGCCATTCTGATCATAGAAGTCTTTGATCACCTTGTTGACAAATTCAGTTCCTCTGTCAGATCTGATTGTCCTGACCTTCATGTTCTTCTCAGTCTGAAGTTACTTTAACAGAGATGGCAACTTTTGAAGAGTTTCATTTTTCTTTGTTAAGAACACAGTCCATGTGTATCTTGAATAGTCATCCACCATGACCAGTGTATATCTTTTTCCACCAACACTGGGGGTTTCAACTGGTCCAAATAAATCCATGTGAATCAGATTTAATGGACTAGTAGAAAGATCTCCAACTATGGGTTTGAATGAGGTCTTCACTTGTTTGCCTTTCTGACAAGCACTGCAGAGGGTCTCCTTCTTGTAAACAATGTCAGGCAGACCTTCTACAATGTGTTCCCTTGCCAGTTTGTTGATTGTTTTGAAATTCAGGTGGCTAAGCTTCTTGTGCCAGTCCCAACTTAGCTTTGAATTGTCTTTAGCTATCAGGCAAGTACCATCCTTTGCTGTTTGCCAATCAACAACATAGATATTCTTTCTTCTCTTGGCTGTAAGAACCACTTCCTTGGTTGTCTCATGCTTGACATAGCATAAGGTCTTGGTGAATTCAACTGTGTAGCCTTTGTCACAGAACTGGCTAGCACTCAGCAGGTTGAACTTCAGACCTTTGACATATGAGACATCATCAATGCTTATCTGGTTCTTGATCAGCTTCCCTCTTCCTTTTGTTTGACCTTCTTTGTCATTTCCACCGAATGTAACTCTAGGTCCATTGTATCTCTAGAACTCTGATAGGCAACTCTTGTCACCTGTCATGTGTCTGGAGCATCCACTATCAATAAACCATTCTTGCTCTGAGATAGCTCCAGCACACAGTTCCTGCAAAATTAAAAGGAAGATTTAGGTACCCAAGCTAAGTTGGGTCCTGGGGGTAATGGAGTTTTGGTAGTTGGTACCATTTTGGTCTCATCAACAGAAACCTTGGTGGATGGTACCCATTGTCCACCTGGTAGTCGTAGTAAACAGAGGTATGATTCACTTTGGGCAGATGCTTGTGAGGATCATGCTTCCTGTTTGCATACTTTTGCATAGCCTTTTTGGTTGGAAAGAAGTCCCAAATACTATCAAGAGCAGAGAGGCGTTTAGCCTTGGGCTTCTGAGGTTGACCAGACAACCTCTTTTGCCTATGGTTAACTTTCTCTTGATATCTGTCTTTCTGATAGTAGTTTCTGATACCGTTATCATGAGAATGTCTGATGTGGGTTTGCCTTTGATTGTTATTGTTTTGAAAATTTTTCTTTTGGTTAGATTTTCTGCCTGGTTCATTAATTTTCAAAGCCTGTTTTGGTTTGGCCTTTAGTTTTTGACTTTCTGGTGGGACTTTCTCATGAATGACTTTAGTACCAGAAGTACTAGCATGACAGATGGGGCTATGAGTCTGTGAAACTATGACCTTTTTGGCTTTAGCAACTTGGGTGCTAGGCCTTACAGAAGGTTCACCAGACTTGTGTTCAACATATCCAAGACCAGAGGTGAGATTATGAGTATCATCAATACCCTTTATTGAAGACTGCATCTTCAAAAGACTATCATATCTGATTTCAAGCCTCTCAATTTCTCTTATTCTTTTTAGAAGAGACTCATTTTCAACTTCCAGTTTGTCTCTTTCCTTAATTAAGAGATTAAGTTTGCACTCAGTCTCTTTTCTTAAGTCAGAGATTTCTAACTTTAGTTTACTGTTCTCCTCTTTAATCAAAGAGTAAGTGTCTTGGATAATTTTGAACTCTTCCCAAAATGATGACATTGGATCATCATTTAAGGCTCTGCCTACTGAAGAAGAAATAGAATTAGCAGTCGAATATACCTCATCATTAGATTGAGCCATGAGGCATAGGTCCTCGGTCTCTGTGTCTAGGCAGCAAAAAGCTTCATCAGAGTCAGACTCAGAACTGAACTCTGATTCAGAAAGAGGATCTCTTTCAGCTTGTTCTGAAATGAATGCCTTCCTCCTTCTGTGTTGTTCGTCATGTTTCTTCTCTTCTTCTTGTCCTTGCTTCTTGGACACTCTTGGAAAAGGACAGTTGGCCTTGAAGTGTCCAGGCTGTCTGCAGTTGTAGCAGAGGTACTCTCCATTGCTTTCTGAAGACTTGGTCTTCTGATGGGGTCTTCTGATGGAAGATGGACTTCTTCCATCTTTCTTCATAAATTTTCTGAACTTTCTGGCAAAGGCAGCCATATACTCGTCAGATAGGAGAGTGGTAGGATCCAAGTGTGTTGCCTTAGAAGTGCTGGCTGTGAGAGCAGTTGTGGTTCTCTCCTCTGGCACTTCTTCCTTCTCTTCAAACATCTCAAACTCATAGCTTTGAGATCAGAGATCAGTTTTTCTGTGGGGTAGGTCTTGATGTTCTTGCTTTCTTGAACTGCAATCACTTTCATCTTCCATGTTGATGGAAGTCCTCTGAGGATCTTCATGTTGACCTCCTTTATTGTGAGCTCCTTGCCGAGCTCAGAGATCTCACTGATGAGAATCAGCAGTCTCTCATGCATCTTGGCAATGCATTCTTCTGGCAGAAGTTTGAAGTCATCAAACTTCTTCATGGCTATGGTTAGCTTGTTATCTCTTTCTTGTTCATCTCCAGCACCTATCTCATCAAGCTTGTCCCAGATCTCCTTAGCAGTTTTGCACTTCTTGATTCTGTTGAAGTACCTTTCATCAATGGCCTTGTAGAGAATGTCATTGGCAATGTTGTCAAGGTTGTATTGTCTTTTCTCTTCCTTGGTCCATTCAGATCTTGCTTTTTCAATCATCTGGGGCTGAGAATTATCTGTGGTATGAGCAAGGTTGACCTTCATAAACTGGATAAAGGGGCCATTTTCCAGAACTTCCCACATTTCATCATGAAGAGCACAGAGATGTGCCTTCATCCTGATCTTCCAATCATCATACTTCTGATCTGTGAACATAAGATGCTTTGCAAGAGAGTTATCCATAATAACAAGTAAAGAGGCTAGAAACAAGTGGATCTTTGTTCAGGGAGTAACCTAAAAGATTACAAGAACAAGGAGGCTCTGATACCACTTGTTGGTCCCGTTTAAGTTGGTAACAGTCTAGAGGGGGGGGGGGTGAATAGACTGTTATAAGTTTTTCTGCTTTTCTCTAAGTCAGAGTTGACTTATCAGAGAGGGTCGAGTTCTGATGGTCAGAACTGGTCTTGCAGCGGATAAGAGTTCCGGGTAGCCTCAAGAATACTAAGGCAAATGCCTTTCTGATAACTCTAGAAACGAGATCTGCTGAACACAGATTCCAAGTCTCAGAGTTAGACAGCTAATATCCTAATTGCAGAAAGTAAATGCAGTAAAGTAAAAGACACCGAGGTTTTTATAGTGGTTCAAGGAACAACGTGTTCCTCTAGTCCACTGTTCACTAAGCTTGTAAAAGTCACAGATTACACAGCCTTAGTTCCCTAGCACTTAAGAAGCACTCCACGTCTTCTTCAAGTCTAGATGTCTCCTAGGATGCAGTTCCTTGCTTCCTCTAAGACAGGTCCGTTCACTGAGCTTCCCGGAAGTATCACCACTTCACTGCTCCAGTTAATTGGACGCCCTTCTTTGCAGAAGATGTTCTGAAAAACAGAGTTTTCTCCAACTTGCTTCGTTACAAAAGATATGTAGTTGAGGTTCTTGAAGATTGAAGAACATGATGAACTTTGCTCTTGGTTGGGTTTGAGAGATTTGATTATTTAATCTTCCCAACGTAAGCTTTTTCTTGTAGAAGATTGTAGAAGTTGAATCTCAAGAGAGCTTGTAGAGAGCAAAAGGTGTAGCAAAAGTTGTTCGGTTGTTCTTCATGAGTATCCTTTTATACAGAGGTTGTCTGCCCGTTGGAGGAGGAGACAACTGCATTAACTGCGCGTACTGTGGAGTTGACCGGTTGGGCCCGCAGTTTTGGCAGGTTTCTATTTTTGTATAATATTCTCCAGGAATCTCGGTCTATCATCTGCAATTACTCCACAGCGTATCAGGCTCATTAAATGAGCATTGAATGCTTTCCTTAGATGAAATATCTTCTAACCGTTAGGGAATTTCCCGTTTGATATACGGCCGTTGAAAGCAGCTTCGAAATCTTCTAAGTGTCAATCCAGGTCTGATGAGATTCTCTGATGGCATTCTGACCTTGGATTCTGATGAACTTAGATAGGGAACTCTGATACTTTTCTGAAGCTGAATTCTGATTAACATTTTCATCAAATTCTGATGGTTCTCAGATGTAGACTTCTGATGAGTCTTTGAAGAGCAACTCTGATTCTTTTCTGATGAGCAACTCTTATGACTTCCCGAGAGCAACTCTGAAAGCAGTTCTCATAGAGCAGCTCTGATCAGATCCACATAGCAACTCTGATAGTTGATTATACTAATACTTACAACTGAAAATTCTAATACATAAAATCTAAGTAGGGGTACTCTAAAATCATAATCTAAATATCCTAGCATCATCAAAATCTAATTACATTTATTCCTTACAAGAACTCATGCCTCTGCCTACTTTTATAGGCTTCTCCAGTAGATTAATCTCCTCCGTTGGTTGAGAGGATTTAATCCTTGACGTCCAGAGTATTGTACTTTCGTCTTCTTGTGTTGGAGCAGGATAAGGTTTTTGTCTTTGGTGCTGGTTGATGATCAACTTGTACGTAGAATATGTTGGCCCATACCCTAGGTTTTGTCTTCGCTGTTCACCTATTCATTAGGTCTTGGCATTGTCTTGCAACTACATTCTTGTAGTAAAGTATGTGAACCAGCCATACTTGTGTAGTAAAATATGTGACTCAGGTTATTTTGTACCAAACAAATTTTGTACTGGTAGGATCTTTAAAAAATCCCATAAAGGTAAAATGAAAATTAGCTTATTGCATTTTGTTCTTTCCAGTACAACTTAATTGGTACAAAATATTACATTATTAATTTGTCACATATTTTACTAGTTGATCTTTTGACGTGACATGATTAATCTATGTATCAGATAAAATTATACTGGTTGGATTTAAACATCCATGTAAGGTAAAGACATTTTTACCTTATTGCATTTTATTCTTTCCAGTATATTTTATTTGGTACAAAAATTGTACATTTGTTGTGTCACTTTTGGATAACTTTAAATACTAATGCATGAATTAAATTAGACACAATATACTAGTGCAAAGTATAGTGGCATCATCAAAATCATCACAGTTGGGTACTAACAATTTCCCCCTTTTTGATGATGCCAAAACTATACAACACAAGAAAGAAAATATTTGATTTTCATTTAGTTTTTGTACATTGTTCTAAAGTAGAATAGTTTAAAGTCTTTTTCGGACTCTATCTATTTTACTCTTGTTCTTCTGATTTCTTCTTTGCCTTTTCTTTGGCTTTTGCTTCTTCGGCTTTTCTTCTTCTGATCTCACTTTCCTCTCTGTAGAGTTGGTTCTTCCTTCTTGTTTCTGCTGCCTTCTTTGCTGCTAATGACCTTGTAGAGGAGGGGCCTACTTGTGTTGGTCCTTCCCCCTTTTTGGTAGCATGAGCAGTGGACTGGCTTTCTTGGAATAGAGCTTCTATCTCTGGATCAGAGTCAACTTCTACTTGTCGTCTTTTTGGGCGTAGATCACTGACTTCAACTGCCACTGCAGTTATAATGTTTCGAAGATCCATGACATCCACTTTGACATCTTCTTTGACTACTCGGTCCAATTTCTGAAGATTTTGATCAGTTGTTTGTTGTTGTTGATCAAGTTTCTTAAGTTCATTTCCTTGTTTGAGGAAAGCCTCCTGAGTAGCCTTGTGGAGATTGGTGAGATGCTTTCCAACATCAGCTCTTGTTTGACCAATTGCTTCTGAATGCTCTACCTGTTTTGTAACTATTTTCTGGGAGAGTTGAAGGATGGCAGGCAGTTCCTTGGACTTGAGATGTTGTATGAACTCCTCATGTGCTTGAATTGTTTGAAGGGCCTGCTCAAGATTAGTGGGTAACGCAGTAAAAGAAGTTACCTGAGCAGAGGGCTCTGCTGTAGCTTGGGAGGCACCTGCCGCTGCATGTGTTTGTGGAGATGCTAGAATTTGATTTTCTAGTTCTTCATCTCGAGTCCGAAGTTCTGCAAGAGCTTTGTGGATTGCCTCTAACTGAGCTGGTTGGTTTGCAAGCTGAATCTGGAGTTGAGCCTTTTGATCGGAGTTGAACACTTGTTGTATCATCAGGTTGCTCCTGATGTGCCTGTGAACCTCTATGAACCTCAAGTCAAGGAGTTCTTCAAAATGTTTCTTCATTTTGATCAACCTCTTGTGTAGTCTTACCTCAACATTACTAATGAACTTTATCGTTGCCCTTCTTTCGTTGATGAAGACTTCTGCTAGTGTGGGGGTGTCTTCTTCACCATCATGGAGAATTCGTTCTTTGATGTCATGTGTTGTTGTAGGTTCCTGCTCTGGGATCTCCTCTTGGTCTGGTTCCATGTTGAGGTCCATGAGTGGAGTCTCTTGCTGGGAAGTAGCAGCTAACTGTTCCTGGGGGAGTTTAGAAGACTCACCTCCCCCATGAGTTTCCAACCTTGATTTCTCCAAGACTCTCCTTAATTCGTTATCACTAGAAGAGGAAGAGGAAATGATATGTTTACCTCTTGGGCTAGGAGGTCCTCGGAGTGCATTGTCATCATCATCATCATCAATCATCATCATCATGGTCTAGATCATCATCATCATTGTTGTTTGCTATTGGTTCCTTGGCAGTGAGCTTATTTTTCTTCATGACGTAGACTTTGTTTATTTGATGAAGGTTGGTAGCTGTTGCAATATCCTCTATGCCCAACCATGTAACACCCCCAAATTTCCCACCCAAAACATTGATAATTGAAAGGAAATTCTTTATTCATTCATCATAATGTTGAAGAAGTACAGCGGAAGTTTGTAAAGGGAAATGGGTGTTACCGCCACATCCGGTCATCTCCTAACTGAATGCACAGGCAGCTAAATCAAAACAAAGTAAAACAAATATTCGACATAATTAAAATGTTTATTCTTGGCTAAGTTTTTCTAAGGCATCTCTAATCCGCTCTCAAGCGCATGCAATCAACAATCAACATAGTCATCATCACCTGCACAAGTAAAGTGCAGAAAACAAAACAAAGGAAAGGAAGCAAAAATTAGCTTTAGAGCTAAGTAAGTACTACCCAACCCCGTAAAATAATCAGGTTTGGCAAAAATAGTTTTTCTTATAATATTATATAAAAAGAACTCACTCCACCAAAATTCTCTTCTTCTTTGATCATCTCAAAAATCACTTCTTCTCTAACTTCCTAGTAATTTAGAAGGGCGGTGCTCAACCTTTCGACTGAGCCCGGTGGACCGTGGTTACGGACGGCCACCCCGAACAAGTGCCGGTACCACAACTGCTCTTGCGGAAACGAAACGACTACCTTAAGTGTGCACACCCCCTAAAAGGGATTCCAAGCCCTCCGAGTAGTAAGTCGTCACGAGTAATCGGGACTCAGTCTACCAACTACCCCACCTTTAAAATTCTTGAATGATTAGGGACTATTACTACTACAACTTCTTCTTAAAAGGGATCATAGATCCAAATGTCACTTAAAACTCAAATTGTACTTCTTAGTAGTAGCAGCCCCAATCACCCTCCACATTTATCCGGATGTGGAAAACCGACACCGCGGATTTCTCCCGCGGTGCTCACCTCTTATGAAATCTTTACTTTTATCTTGAATTAAGATATACTTCAAAAATACTTCTCAATCTCTCTAATTAGTCGCAAAGGTATTTAAAAATATTTAATACCCCAAAAGAACTTAATTTATATTTCTCAACTACAATTTATATAATATCTCCTCAAAATCACATACACAAAATTCACAATTTACACTTAATCACATAATGCATAATAAGCATATAATACGAGGAAACAATTTTGGATTGGCAGAGAAACTTACCTCGAAATCAAAGTCTCTACTTCACGTCTTCTATTTTGGTCTCTAGATAATCACCTTGTTAAAATTCTAAGATTAATTAATACTCTAGTCTTAATTATCCCTTACCCAATTCCCCTTATCCAGTTTGGTTATTAGTCAATCTCAAAATTCTTATTTCTCAAGTTTATTGACTTACTATTATTATAATTAATCCCATGCCAAATATTGTTCTTGTCAAATAATTTAGATGACGGTCCATCCATTTTTAACTTAATAATCATTTTACAAAATCACTAATAATTGTATTTAATCAAATACCATAAATATAAGTAGATAATCGAGTCATATTTAAATATTATCGGTCCACTTTATTTTAATTTGAAAATAGTAATCTACATAATCCATATAAAATATTATTTAATCAATCTGGTTATAAAAAAAGTATTTAGGTTTGCCTGGCCTTTTGATTCAATAATCAATCTAAAGAATTCCTGCTTAAATCATAATCCCAATTAAAAGTGACAAACTCATTATAAGTGAATAATACTCCGTATCAAATTATATCTAAAGTTCTACTAATTCTTTTTTTTTACTCTTATCATTATTACTATTTGCATTATTATTATCAACACTATTATTATTATTGTCCAGCCCAATCTTATACAGAATTTCGCATAGCAGAGTTGGTCTTACGGGGAGGAGGACGGCGACGTCGCATGCGAGTCTCCTCCGGCGTCCGAGTCGTGAGATCGTACGAACCACAGGAGAGCCATCCGGCGTCGTCTCTGGTGGCAGCGTGGAGGTCCAGTGATAGCAGTCCGGCTTCTTCATCGTTCTCCGGGGTGAAAGCTTGTCCGACAGAAACTCCGACATGTCTTTTCTCCCTCCCCCGACGTCCGTTTTCAATGATTCTTTCTCCGTTTGATTCCTCTCAACCAGGAGAAGGATTTAAGGATGGTTTCTGTCTCTGGTTTTGGGGTATATCGAAGGGTCGAGTTTCTATGTATATATGCGTATATATGACTTCTGCCTTTTAATTTGAATGGGAGGAAACGCAGGTCGATGGGGTATATACCCAGCTGAGAAGTTTCTAGCCCGAATACGTTACAGGATCTTCTACATTTATTATTAGTTATGAGCTTTCCTTATATAACTCTCACGATCGATCTTTCCGGCGTTGGTTACGTTGCTAAGTTCATCCGAATTCACTATGTATCGTACGTACGAGTAGTATTAATTATTATAGATGCCAATGTACAAACTCTCTTTTCAGTCTGAATACATACTACGTATAGTGCATATGGTTTTTACTACTCCATAAAAGTTACATACGGAGTAACATAAATGTACATATATAGGTTAAGAAATCCATGGCTTTTAATTCCATTTAAAATAGTTTCCTTATTTGCTTCTACGCACGTTAATATGAATAAGTATGTTTCCTTTGTTAGCATGTGTACTATGGTCAATCAGAACTTCCTTGTCTACATATTAATATTTGTGTTTCAAAGTATATTATTCCGTATATACTTCGTACTATCTAGGTTAGAGCGGTCAAGTGCAGTGTTATTATTTGAACTAATGTAGAATACGTATACTATATACATGCATAAAGATATTAAGTTTGAAAAGTCAACTCACTTTTGTAGTATTAGTATACACCCGTAGTATATGTTTGCACTGATACACATGTATACATTAGAATTTGCAAAAATGTTACTTTGATTGAGTCAAAGTTTTATATGATCCTTCGCTAAAAATGTCACTTGTTTAAGTCAAAATTTTATTTGAGTTACATAAATGTCACTTTTGGCATTTTACCTAACCAATAGTGTATTTTATTTTATTTAAATTTTTGGAGTGTCACAAACCACTCCAATGCAAAGTCTTCTTCATCAATGAAGTACAGTAGGGTCTCTGCTTGATCCCGGATTTTGGTTAGTTTCCATTTTCTCCATTGTTTGACTCTGGTGAATTCTGCCTCTAGTTGTTCTAGTGGAGTCAAGTTTGGTGAACTACCTGCTGGAGATGGAGGTACCTGCTCATCTAAGGGAGCCACCTGCTCCTCTTGCTGTGTCTCTTTGTCCTCTATGTGAGCCACCTGCTCATGGACTTGAATGTCGTGCTCTAATTCTGGTGGAGCCGCCTGCTCGTAGTTTTGAGTTGCCTGTTCTCCTTCTGGGGGAGCCTCCTGCTTCTAGAAGTGTCTTCGGCAGAGACCTCTGCTGAGCCTTCTTCTTTTATTCTTTTTGTTCGGACCTTGTTGCTTCATTCCTTTGTTTCTGAGAACGCATTCCCCCTTAGATAATGCTCCTTATGATCAAAATATTTTGAAATATTTTGAGTTAGGTTCCCCCTAAGTTGATGCACCATTAATCTTTAAGTTGATTGAGATCATCAAGCATTCTAAGTTTCTTCAATTGTTGTTTCTTCCAGAGTATTTGAGCACAGCAGCTGCCTGCTGCTATGTACTCTGCTTCAGCTGTGCTTGTAGCAATTGAATTTTGCTTCTTGCTTTATTTTTGATGATGGTGCCTTCCTCATCCATCTTGTTTCTGAATACTCATTTGGTTCCTATCACATGTTGATGATAGGGTCTAGATACAAGCTCCCATACTTTACTTCTTTCAAATTGGTTGAGTTCTTCTTGCATTGCTTGTATCCAGTCAGAATCTAACAGGGCTTCTTCTTTGGTTCTGTTTATGAAATGAAGCATGAGAACAAGGCTTCTTTCTGATCTGGTACGTACTCCCTCATGGATGTTTCCAATGATTTGATGAGGAGGATGTTGACTCAACCATCTAGTATCAGATGTTTGATTAATTTGAGTCTGCTGCTTTTCTTCCTCTTTCTCATCACTCTCCTCATATAGAATTGGAAGATTGGGAGCTTCAATTCTGGTGATGATCCTGTGTGATCGAAGCCTACTGCTGGCAGTTGTCTGCAGTTTGAGTCACCTGCCAGCAGTGGTCTGGTTTGCTTCCCTTCTTGTATCACATAGATGGTCCTTCCTTTGTCTATCATTAAGTACAATTACATCCCTTTTTGACATCTCTAATCAAGCAGATGTCCGTTTAATCTGGAGTTGGCTTGTGCTTATTTGATTGAACTTTACAACCTCAACATAAGATATGTATTGGTTTGTAAGTTCTTCTTTTGATCCAGCTCTTTATTTCCAAATGTTCCTTCGGGACCTTCCTTTTCATTAAGATTGACAGTAGCTTCCTGCTTCCTGTCATGTGCTTAGAGCAGCCAGACTGTATCAACCATTTTGTTGAGTCCGTTGCTCCAGCACCTTCCTGTATTCATTGTTGAGTAGTAGTAGCCCACATTGAAGTGGGCATCTTCCTTTGAATAATTTTGGGCTTCCATGCCCATCTAGAACTATCTTTCTTTAAGCAGTTTGATCCATAGCCCTTTGAGGTGTTGCACTCAAGAGGAGTGACTGTGTATGTGTTCATCTTCTTTCTCCTGTATGTAGAAGAAGAATGATTTCTTGTGGGTTGATTTTGCTGCTTCTTTGGTTGGTAGTTGGTCTTATTGGTGGATTGCCAACTGGTTCTTTGGTTTTCTTGTTTGATAGGAAGTTTGTGTTTGTACAGGGATTTTGGTTTGGGAGTAGACATGTTCCTTCTTGTGGGAACTGTACGAACATGGGAGTGTTGGTGGCTTAGAAGCTTTGTGTTCTTTTTGAAGATGTGTTTTGTGGTAGGAGAGTATTTGGGAAAGTCTTTCAATGGTTGGGGAAATGATGTGTATCCTGTATTCTTTTTGTTGTGCTGAACTTCCTTAGCAGAGGGGAGAGAAGGGGAGCTCATCCTTTCTCTCAAACTGATGTTTTCACTTTCAAGAAAATCTTTCCTTTTTATTACTTCACCCATTTGAGCATGAGCTACTATTAGATTTTCTTGAAGTCTACAGTTTTCATTTATTAAGCTAAGATGGTCTTTTTGGAAGTTTTCAAATTGATGGAGCAATGCCTCCATATCAACAATGGAAGAGTTGGAATAGTATGAATCGCTTGAACAGCAGGATAATACCTCATTATTGCCATTTTCATAGAGTCTGCCCATAATATTGTCGTGAGAGGAGCTGTTTTCTGGGAACATTCCAAAGAGGCAAATAATAGCATCTTCCTTCCTTTCTGATGAGCAGCTTTCATCATTTGAGCTGCTTTGATCATTTTCTGATTGGATCTCTGTGAGTTCATCCCATACATCCTTTGTTTTCCAGTCACCAGACTTGTTCAAGTTGAACAGAAGATTCTTTGTTAACTGACTGTCCATTCTTAGAAAGTGTGTTGGGAAGTAGAGTGGATTTGGATCTTTAGTTCAGATTGGTCAAAAACTGACTCTAGGAACACTCTGCTCTGATACCACTTGATGGTCCCGGATAGAGGTAAAAGTCTAGGGGGGGGGAGGGTGAATAGACTTTTAAAGCTTTTTCGGTTTTAAGAACTCTTCCCTTCTAGATGAGTTGATCTATAATCTTTTGGGAGATTAATAGATGCACAGCGGAAGTCTTTAACCTCTTGATTATCAGTATGAGACAACTTTCTAGTTTGAGTGATGTTAGGACTGTTTATGGATAGGCAGTAGGCTTGGCAGTTGGCTGGTGGGCAGGCTACTGCTGAGGCAACTGCTGGGTTGGCAGTTGGCTGGAAGACAGAGGACTGCTAAGGCAACTTCTGATAAACAGGATGACTTATGGAATATTTTCAACAGGCTTTTTTGATGGTCCCGGATAGAGGTAAAAGTCTAGGGGGGGGGGGGGGTGAATAGACTTTTAAAGCTTTTTCGGTTTTAAGGACTCCTCCCTTCTAGATGAGTTGATCTATAATCTTTTGGGAGATTAATAGATGCACAGCGGAAGTCTTTAACCTCTTGATTATCAGTATGAGACAACTTTTTAGTTTGAGTGATGTTAGGACTATTTATGGATAGGCAGTAGGCTTGGCAGTTGGCTGGTGAGCAAACTACTGCTAAGGCAACTGCTGTGCTGGCAGTTGGCTGGAAGGCAGGAGACTGCTGAGGCAACTGCTGAGAAATAGGATAACTTTTGGAATGGTTTCAACAGGCTTTTCTTTTTGGCTATTGTAATCGTTCAAAGGAAGTAAATATGTATGAGCAGTGGGCTCAGCAGGTGGGTGAAGATCAGAGTACTGCTGAGACACCTTCTAAGCTTTGAGAGATTCTCGTGGAAAGACTGTCTCAAGGAGAGTGAGTAATTAAGCAGTAGGATAAGCAGTAGGGTCAGTTAAGACTACTGTTTAGGATGCTGCTGGCAAACTACAATCCTTTTGTGAGAAGTGTTTGGTGTGTGTTTTGTTAATTTGAAAGAAAATCAACACACGATATATCCTGGTTCAGAGGTGGTGTAATCCTCCTACATCCAGTCCCACCCTATTTCAGATGGATTTCCACTAAAGTATTAAGCCCAATACACTTAGTGCCAATCTAGCCTTTACAACGCTCAGGCCTAGATTGAAGGTTTTTCACGATGAGTATAACACCACTCAAAGTTACTCAGTCCTTAGACTTTTCTCAAATGATCCAGTGGGGATCAAAAGATACTCTATCTATCTAACCACACTTTAGGATCCGAACAACTGTTCTCCTAAGTGTTTACAACCACTTGTAAAATACAAGGAATTTCTGGCCACCAACTAATATTTAAGCTCTAAAAATATAACAATGTATGATCTAGTCTAAGAGCTTAGTGAAGCATGAGTCAAAGCAGAGAGTGAAGTTGTGATCAAGCACTTTCTCCTTTGCTAGATATACTTTGTGATTATAGAATCTCTTTGCTTTGAACTCAATGACTTGGTTTTAGAACTCATGCCTCTGCCTACTTTTAAAGAGAGGTCAGTCAGTGCAAACAATCAAGATGAATAACCAACTTGATAAAAGGTTTTACGACGCAAAAGAAGGGTTGGGATTAGCTAGTCCACAAGTTCATCAGGATGTCTTGTTTCTTCCTGAATATGGGAATATCATAATTAGTAAACCCCCAATTTATCAGAAACCAGACATGCAAGGTGATCCTGAGCTAGATAATCTTGACGCTGCTAAGCGAACTAGGACAGATAAGGCTCAAATTGTTTTGGACTATTCTAAAATAAATAATGAAATTGAAGAAAAATACAAAACTGAGGAACCAGAGGAGAATATTTTAATTCCTCCAGAAAAGGAATGCAGTCCTGTAATTGCTAAACCCTCTGGTTCAAGCCCAAATTCTGATCTTAAGACTCACATTGAAATAAATTTCAAGAAAACCTTTATAAGTGAGTTAACTATTCTGGAAAAAGAAAGACTTCAGTTTGCAACTGACCGAGCTCTTTTCACAAAGACTAACATTGAGCTTCAGAATGCGAAAGAGAAATTAGAAGCTGAAAATGAAATTCTTCGTAATAAAACGACATCATGTGAAAATGTAGCTTAGAGAACTCAGCTTTCAATTCTATTGATACTGTGGAATCTATAGCTCAAATTTCTAAAACTACCACTCACTCTCAATCTCCTAACTCAACAGGCACTTCTGTGACTATGAGAAAGGAGGGACAGAAACAGTGGCAGAGATCCAAGATTTCACGTGATGTAGATCAACTGAAGCCACTTAAGAAGAAGAATCGTTCCCCCAACCCCTTTCTTAATTCAGTCTATAAACAATGTTATTCTGGTTCAGCCCATGTTTCGGCTGATGTAATCGATTACAATCTTGACAGTTTATTTTATTTCCCGTTTTTTAATCTTGGTTCTCCTCCTTCTTCTACTGTTAATAAATCTAATTCGAATGTATGTAGAAGTTTTAATATACCTGTTAATAATTCTTTGTGTGATGTGAATGCCTCTCGAAATACTAAAGGGAAAAAGGCATCTCTGAATTTTAAGGAGACTGTTCATTATGTGCCATCCCTTAAGTACCCTCTCAAAGTAAAATCTCCAAAGCATCTGAAAAGATTGTCTAAGGAGCCAATACTTAAAGAGCATTTCACTGAGCTGAACAATTCTAAATCTCCTCCAGTTGTTAAAAACGTGAAAATCTGGGTTCCAAAATCTGAGATTGAAAAGTCTAAAATTGACAAGACTTCACAATCAAAAGATATTGGGCCCAAAATAAAAAGAGTTATCAAAAACCTGCTCAGATTTAATAAGGAAGGACCCATTATGAAGTGGGTAACTAAATGTCTTTAATTACCTTGCAGGTCTGTCATGTATGGTATCTTGATTCTAGTTGCTCCACACACATGACTGGGAAGAAAGAGCTGTTGAGCAACTACTCCGACAGAAATGGTGGCTCAGTTAAATTCGGAAACAGTGAATCATCTCCCATACTTGGGGTAGGAGATGTGATCTGCGATCGAGTCACCATCCTCGATGTTTCATATGTCAAAGGCCTGAGTCACAACCTATTCAGCATTGGACAATTCTGTGACAAGGGCATGAAAGTAAAGTTCAAGGCTGGACAGTATTGTGTCATTGACGACTCAGGACGTACACTGCTAAAAGGCATCAGGAAGTCAAATCTTTACACCATTGATTTGACTTCAGTCAGAAATTCCATGCCCATATGCCTCCTCTCACAAGCATCAGCTGAGCAGAACAATCTGTGGCACCGGCGACTTTCTCATCTGAACTTCAAAGATCTTAACACGCTATCTGCCAAGTAGGCAACCCACAAATCCAAACAGATTCCATCATCCTCATGCCCCCTTGAATTACTCCATATGGATTTGTGTGGGCCGATGTGCATTCAAAGTCTCAACGGTAATAAGTATGTACTTGTTATCGTTGATGATTATTCTCGATACACGTGGACGAAATTCTTGAGCTCAAAAGTTCTGACTGTCGACATCATTATGACCTTCATTCGGACGACACAGAATCTTCTACAAGGCAGAGTTCAGATTGTGCGCACTGATAACGACAGAGTTCAAGAATCATCAGCTGAGTGAGTTCTACACATCCCAAGGGATCACTCATCAATTTGCAGCACCAAAGACTCCTCAACAAAATGGAGTCGTAGAACGAAGAAACAGAACACTTGTGGAAGCAGCCAGGACGATGCTGATACAATCAAAACTGCCCCATTCTCTCTGGGCAGAGGCTGTGCATACTGCATGCTTCACGCAGAACCGAACCAACATCCACAAGAGGTTCAACAAGACTCCATATGAGATTATCAACAAACGAGTACCCAACATTGCATTCTTCCGAGTCTTTGGATGCAAGTGTTACATACTGAATGACAGGGAGAACCGGAGTAAGCTTGACCCGAAGGCACTAGAAGGTGTGTTCATCGGGTACTCAACAACTGCTAAAGCTTACCGGGTCTTCCACAGAGAGAGAAGAACTGTCACGGAGAGTGTAACTGTTACATTCTATGAAATGGCAGACATGGCTTCCAAATACATCAATTCAGAACCCTCTACATCGCGAGTCCAAGAAAGTGGACAAATAGGAACAAAAACAACTGAAGCAGCGATAGTTGACAATGCGGTTCTGGATTCATTATTTGAAAATTTCTATCAGAATCCGCATGTGTCAATCTCCTCTACTGCAGAACCCCCAACAACAGTACCACTGCTGGAATACCCCACACTAGCTGAAGAAGAAGCCGCTCAATCCACATCAACTGAATATGTGGATCACGAAACTCCAGAAATCACCTCTACTCCCATTCCTCATGAGAGTATGTTGGTCCCAGTTTATGCAGACTAACGATCAGCTAGATGGATTTCATCGACAAACAGAAAGAAAGAAGATCTGATAATGATCAAACAATATTGAGAACAGAGAAATTCTTCTTTCTGATGTATCGAGAACAATTTTGGCAGCGTAAGGCTTAAGTGTATTGATCGATATTGGTACCTGTACACAAGGCGCATATTTATAGGCACTGTACAGGTTACCGATTTAGGTAAACCTTGGAAGTTGGGCCAAGGCCTTTTTGGGCCTCATTCCCTTTAACTTATTTATTACATAATAATTACTAATCTAATACCATAAATGGTATAACTAGTCTACTTTATTAAACAAGACATTACAGACAAACTTGACCCACAATAAAAGTTCTAACAATCTCCCCCTTTGTGGTCAAGTGCCGTCTTGCTGGGTTTCTTCACTTCTGAGCTTTGTAATAATTCTTTCTGAGATTAAGTGCATGCTCATAGCTCCTGAGTGAATTTCTGTTTTCAAGTTGTGTCTTGATGGCTTTTAGGATATCTTCTGTTCTTTCCAGCTCCCTGAGTTCATCCTTTGTAGCTTCTGTTGACTTCTTGACAAGTTCTTCCCTTTTTGATCGCAGCCTATTTCTGATGATCTTTAGTGTTCCATCGCAATATTTGTTTATTTCTTTGACAAACAGAAGCCGCTTCTTTCCTTCATGATTCAGATAGATGACCGAGACTGGATTGTCAAAGATGTGATCTTCTGGGAAGTCTTCTATCCCTGGTCTGTCAAGGTATGGCTTTGTTAGATTCACTTTGGGATAATTCCTTTCCAGGCCCATTTGAAGATCATGACCTCCATGATATCGAATTTGTCTCATCATGAACCTTTTTATGGCTTCAAAACCTTCCTTAGCAAGTCTATCTTTATGGACTGGTAGCTCTCTGCATCTCATAAACATTTGATAGACGTCGTCCATATGTAGCAGAAAGAAATCATTTTCTTGACAGGTGAATGTTGATCCATCAGTTCTTTGTAGATGAAAGACCATGAATTTGATCTTCTCCAAGTATTCTTCTGTTACTTTCAGGATTGTTTGCACTGGACATCCGCTTGTTGCAAGATTATGATTCAAAATCTGTTGTCGTTCTCCCGTGGATCTGTGTCCTAGCATGTACAAGCTTCCACCTCTGTCTCTTCCTTTGAGGTGATTGATGTCACGCATCCTGAGTTCTCTGTAGGTCTTGATCTTCTCAGGTGTGCGCCAAATTCGCTCTCTGATTTCTTCCAGAAAGGGGGTCTTGATTCTGACGCTGTCCAGAGGTTTCGAAGTAGTCTTTTGCTTAGTGGCAGATTCAGGCTCCTTGTATTTTTCTCCTTCTTTTATCTCGTCTTTGTCGAGCCCAATCATCTCTTCAGCACATCTTCTAAGAAGCTCCATAAGCATCCAATCCCGTTGCATGTCATCTTGTTCTGTTTCCATTCTCAGATCATCCCATTCAGTCCACTTACGAGGCCACCTGTCATATACTAGGATTTCTTCAAGTTTGTCCGAGGGACTGGACGGAGTTTGTTCTTGTTGCGGAGGTGATGATAGTCGGGTGTAACACCGGGATCCTCAGGATTGCCCGCTGACATCAGTTTCGAACTAGGTTCTGGCTGATGGCCTAAGTAGGAAGATGTACTCGTGGTAGCATCATCAGGACTTCCATTCCGTCCTTGGTCAACATCTATAGGAGATGTACCTCGGGATGTTATGTCTAGCTCGACCATGCTAGAGAGAGTGGCTAGGGATTTATGGCTAGCTGAAGTAGTGGGTTGCTCATTGGTAGAGGTGGAGGGTTGGTTTGGCTTTGAGGGTTGGCTAGTAGAAGCAACATGCTCAAGTATCCGCCGGCGCTTGTTCTCCCCTTCATGAGAATCCGAATCATCAGGATCCTCATGTGAACGTTTAGCGCCACGGAGACTGTCACGGCATGTGTTCTGTGTATCTAGAGCATGGAGAAGGGCTTTTTGAAGGGGGGTGAGGTTGCCTTCTTCCACGTCTAGTATGCGGTCGTAGATCTCAGCTACAAGATCCTCGAAGGGTACGGTTGTTAGGTTCGGTTTGTTCGTTGTAGGGGAAAATACTAGTTCTGTATCCTGGGTTCCCCTTGATGTGGATGGTTGTTGGTTGTCTATGGCTAGGGGTTTGGAAATAGGAATGGAAATGGTTGGGGGCTGTGTTGTTTGGGGTTTGGGTGGTATATCCTGAACAACTGGGGTACTTCCAGAGTCTTGTGCATTAGCGGTTATTGCTTCATGCACCCATGGTTTAATGGTAGACTCTAGAAAGCTATTCAGATATACGAGAATGTCTTCGGGAATGGTGGTACCAGTTACAGGGGTTGTAACTGTTGTCACAACATCAGTGAAGATAGCTGATGTGTGGCCTGCGTTCAATGATCGAGGCATTGTTGGTGTAGCAAGGCTTCCGACCATCATAGTTTGCACTCCGGTCGTTGCATTCAGGGTGAGTACACCTGTATGTGCAGTGAATAGTGTAGGTGTCCTAGAGAAATGTGAAAATGTAGGAATGGTGACACCTAGACTCGATGTGCTAGAACGAATGGGGGTAGTGGTCCGGGGCTGTTGACCACTAAGTCTCTCAGCAGATTCGGAGGGAATCAGTGAGGTCGGTGTAAGTTCCCCTTGAGTTATTGAAACTCCAGTCTGTTGGGAGACTGGAGAGTGGATGGGAGATGGCTGTGCATGCGCAGTTGAACCGGATGCTGCGACTTCTACTCGGGAACTGACAAGGTCAGCTCCTGCTGCTAGGGGCGTGGTTCGGTCTATGGTGACGAAGGTGTCGCAGTCATCGTACAGTGCCAGCTCCTCTTCCACTGCACTCTTCTTTCTTAGCCTCTTCTTAGGCTGTGATGATGCAGATTTGTCGCTTTTCTGCTTTGAGCGCTGCTCACTTATGATAATGCCTTTGAGCGGTCGAGGTGTGAGAGCAGCCTCTATGTTTTCTGATGAGGAGTCGGAGTCTATCCGGATGGCCTTCTTTCCGGCTCTCTTCCTGTTGCTGATCAGGACTCCCTCCATATCATCATCATCACTATCTGCATCATCATCATCATCATCATCATTCCTCTTCTTTCCCTTGGCCATGCTATCAGAGGCCTCACCACCAGCCTTATTTGAAGGGGCCTGGCTTGATGGTTCATCGGCAGTGTCCTCAGCATTGATAGGGTGGCCCTCAGCAGTCTGGGTCCTCTCGGAAGAGTTAGCAGACTGATCATCATTAGGCCGGGTTGCCACTGGTTTCTGTGGCGGGGCTCTCTTCTTCTTACCCTCACGTTCACTCGGCTTGATCCCTTGGGAAGGTCCAGTTGGGTTTTGCTGAACCCTAGGGACCATTCTCTTCAGCGACTCTTTGTAGTCAATGACTGCCTTGTCCTTCGGGTTTGCTAGATTGAGCAGAGAGTCCGGGATTGGCAGTGCTTCAGCTTTAATGCTGTCTCTCTGAAAGTACTTGAGCTTTGGGGCGGTGAAATGCTTGTCATCCTTACGCTTTGGCATTGTCGGGGTGGCCTCCATTATATTGTGGATCATCAGAGCCAGCCACCGAGCGTAAGGTATGGTGCTTCTTTTGTTCCTCTTCATTTTCACCTGATCCATTAGCTCTGTCCAGAAGAGCTGGGCCATATCATACTGTATGTTGAAGGCAATTCCATGGAAGATTTGTAGGATCTGCTTGTTGCACTTGTCGTGTCCGGCGTGCTTTGGAGATAGGCACTTGTTCACCAGGCCGAACAGACTCTTCCATGGATGGGGCAAGTTGGAGATTGTGAAATTTGACAGCAAAGGCAGTGGGCTGTCGTATCCAAGATCTTTCATCCCCTTGATCAGCTCTTCATTTGAGGGGAGTGGTGCGTAGTTTTTGAGCACTGGGAGCTTTAGTGTCTCCCTGATTGTTGATGGTGTCAGCACCACTCGCACGTCATTTAGTTTGGTCATTATCTTCGACCTGTCCTTCTCTGAGGCTGTGTGCATAAGGCCCCAGAACTGTTGTAGATACACCATTGGTACTGGTTTGGCTTCACTGAATGCTAGCCAGAGGTAATGTTTCTGCAGTATGGAGAGAATGACTGGGTCCTGACACTTGAAAAACTTCAGGTCCAATTAGAAGTTGTTGTCATAAAGTGGGACCCAGTTCTCTTTTGGGTACAGTTCATTGCTTGATTGTGTATTCTTGGTTGTTCCTGACATGATTAGCTGAAGACATTGGGTCAGCACATTGTTCAAATGAAAAGTTTTATTTTTGTTCTGTTTTTGCAATTTCTCAAACCAGGTGTGTACTGGTGGGACCTCGAGAAAAATTTCTGAGTGCAAACCACGAGAACCAACTTCTCGAGGTTTGAACATCGAGAAGTAGGTTCTCGAGGTTTAAATACCGAGAAGCTCTTCTCGATACTCAAACATCGAGAACTTGGTTCTCGATATGGAAGTATCGAAAAGTCCTTCTCGAGATTTAAACATCGAGAACCATCTTCTTGAGGTTTAGTATCGAGAACCTCTTCTCGGTATTTCCAACTTCGAGAAGTAGGTTCTCGGAATTAAACATCGAAAAGACTCTTTTGAGGTTTAATATCGAGAACCGAACCTCGAATTTTGAAACATCGAGAAATTGATCTCGAGTTCTAAACATCGAGAAAGTGAATTTCTCGAGTTCATACTCAGAGAAATGTCGAGAACCACCTGCAAAAACATATATAAAAACTTTTCGATGTTCAGTTTATTAGTTCGAGAAAGAGGGTTCTCGAGGTCCAATAACGAGAAATTCCTTTCAAGTTTTGATTCGAGAACCGGTGCATTTTGTGCGAAAATCATATGAAAGTTATTTTTGATGCTCGAGATCTTGAAATACCACCTTTTGGATGGATTCGAGAAGTTTTGAGATGTGAAGATCAGTTTGCGAGAAGGATGCTGGACTTCGAGAACTTAAGATGCGAGAAAATGAGATTTATGCGAGAAACTGTTCTCGAAGTCTCCTTTTATATGCGAAAAGTTGGAACTTGGGCCTTGTGAAAAGTAATCTGGGCCCAAATGTCAAGAGCGGGCCCAGTTCAGAGAATTTTAAAATTTTGGGCCCCTAGCGAGAATTTATTAAAAAAAAAACTCTCTCAGATCAAAACTCCCCCTTGAAACGTGCATGAAAAAAATGAAAAACACACACACACTCTTTTTCTCTCTTTTCTGATTTTCTACACACACACACACTCTTTTTCTCTCTTTTCTGATTTTCTACACACACACACACACACTTTTTCTGATTTTCTTCTTTTCTCCCCCTCAAAGTATTCCTCTCTCTTTTATTTTCTCCCTTTTCTCCCCCTCAACACATGCAACGCACACCACACACGCACACATTTTATTCAGACCATGGAGATAACACGATTACATAGGATCGAGATTCAACATGCCTAACTTAGATACTAGGAACTGGAATCTCTTTTCATCCAGTGCCTTGGTAAATATGTCAGCCAGTTGAAGCTCAGTGCTTACAAAGTACAGATCAATATCTCCTTTCTCCACATGGTCCTTGATGAAGTGATAGCGCAAATCGATGTGCTTGGTGCGCGAGTGATGAACGGGGTTGCTAGTTATGGCAATTGCACTCTGGGAGTCACTGTAAATCGGGATGTGATTGAACAAGAAGCCATAGTCTCTGAGTTGGGTCCTCATCCATAGGATTTGTGAACAACAACTAGCAGCCGCAACGTATTCTGCTTCGGCTGTAGAAGTTGACACACAGTTCTGTTTCTTGGAGGACCAACAGACTAGCTTCTCTCCCAGAAATTGAGCACCACCGGATGTACTTTTCCTGTCTAACTTGCAACCTGCGAAATCAGCATCTGAGTAACCAACAAGGTCAAAACCCGTGTCCTTGGGATACCAAAGTCCTAAGTTGACTGTTCCTTTCAGGTATCTCAGGATTCTCTTTACTGCATTCAGATGTGATTCCTTTGGATTTGCTTGAAAGCGAGCGCACAGGCATGTTGCGAAGACAATATCCGGTCTACTAGATGTCAGGTACAGCAAGGAACCAATGATCGCCCGATAGTTGGTAGCATTGACTGATATCCCGGAAGGGTCAGAGTCGAGCTTTTGTGAGGGAGACATGGGGGTTTTCATGGTTGACTTGCTGTGCATCTTGAATCTTTTGAGCATTTCATGGATGTACTTCGACTGGCTGATGAAAATTCCGTCTGGCAGTTGCTTGATCTGTAGCCCTAGAAAGAAGTTCAACTCTCCCATCATACTCATTTCAAACTCAGTGCGCATCAAGTTGCTGAATTCTTCGCAGAAGTTCGGATTGGACGAGGTGAATATGCTGTTCTCTCGCACAAGAAAATCAGATAGTGCATCATACCAGGCTCTCGGTGCCTGTTTTAGTCCATACAGAGCTTTCTTCAGCTTGTAGACATAATGTGGACGTTCAGGATCAACAAAGCCTTCTGGTTGTGCCACGTAAACTTCTTCTTTCAGTTCTCCATTCAGAAACGCAGTCTTTACATCCATTTGATAGACGGTGAAACTCTTATGAGCAGCATAAGCAAGGAACAACCTGATTGCTTCAATTCTGGCCACTGGTGCAAAGGTTTCATCATAGTCAATTCCTTCTTGTTGGTTGTACCCTTTTGCAACTAGTCGGGCTTTGTTCCTTATAATTACACCGTCTTCATCCTTCTTGTTCTTGAAAACCCACTTGGTGCCAATTATTGTTTTCTTTGGGGTCTTGGCACCAGG
Organism: Cuscuta epithymum; assembly: GCA_945859915.1. Classification (NCBI taxonomy): domain Eukaryota; kingdom Viridiplantae; phylum Streptophyta; class Magnoliopsida; order Solanales; family Convolvulaceae; genus Cuscuta; species Cuscuta epithymum. Next base: position 1,011,308 of record CAMAPF010000923.1, read on the forward strand.
GTCCATACATCTAATCTTTCAAACTGATTGATCTCCTCCTGCATTGCGATCACCCAATCAGGATCTGCTAGAGCTTCAGAAACCTTGGTTGGCTCAGATTGGCTGATGAAGCAGGAAAAGAGACATTCATTTGCTGTAGCCGTTCTTGTGCAAACTCCACGACTCGGATCTCCAATAATTTGTTCTGCAGGATGTGTCTTCGTCCATTTCCGCTCATGAGTTGGAGGGATTAGAGTTATGATGGGGTGATCCGGGTCCTCAAAAGTAGTAGATGTGGTTTGTTGAGGAGTGGAGTGCACAGGGGTCGATTCAGGTTCTGTATCTGCTTGAGCTGGTATTTCTGAAACTTGTGCTGGTGAAGTTGCTTGTGTTGTTGCCGTGCCATGATCCTCAGTATCCTCTTGATCAGATGTAGGAGGTGAATCAGCTTCTTCTTCACTGAGGTCAGGCATGAATGGTGGTTGAGCAGCTTCTATTGGTAATTGTGGGTTGGCAGTGCGTGCATTCTCATAGAAATGTTCAAATAGAGAGTCAAGAATTGCACTGTCAGCCGTTGTTTGCTTCGTTGCTTCAGCTCCATCAGGTTGCTTCCTTTGAGCAGAGAGTGTGGGTTCTATCAAGAAATGTTCAGAAGCAAAGTCAGCCATTTCATAGAATGCAACATTGACACTCTCAATGACTGTTCTGCGTTCACGTAAATAGATCCGATATGCCTTTGATTGCGTGGAGTATCCAATGAATACTCCTTCGATAGCTTTCGGATCCATCTTGCTTCTTTCATTTCTGTCATTTAGAACAAAGCACTTGCAGCCAAACACTCTGAAGAATGAGATGTCAGGAGTTCTGTTGAAGAGTATTTCATATGGGGTCTTGTTGAAGCGCTTGTGAATTGATGTTCTGTTTTGAGTAAAGCACGCCGTGTTGATTGCTTCAGCCCACATGAAATGGGGAAGCTTTGACTGAATGAGCATGGTGCGTGCTGCTTCAACAAGAGTTCTATTCTTTCTTTCAACGACCCCGTTCTGTTGTGGTGTTTTTGCTGCAGAGAATTGCTGTGTGATACCCTGAGTTTCATAGAAATCAGCAAGAGACTGATTCTTGAACTCGGTACCATTATCTGTTCTGATGATCTCCACACTCTTTTGTAGAAAATTTTGGATTGTCCTGAAAAGAATTTAACCACCGAACAGCCTTATCCCGAAGAGAGAATGGGAATAAGATAAGTTTCACGATGTCAATTGACATTTCATTGATCCGGAATGTGTTACAGACTCTGTTAAACCACAACATATGCAATATCGGATCTTCATATTTCAAACCGCCAAATTGATTAATTGATATCACTTGAATGATATCAGGATTAATCTCAAAATCAGTGGCATCGATTGGCGGAATAATGATGCTATCATCCTCAGAAAAGTCCAAGGTTAAAGCATCAAGCACTGTTTGCCTCTCCCTCATCCTGGTGATTTTTTTTTATCAAACCCTCTCAATAATGTTCTTTCAGGCAGAGAGCAAATGATAGCAACTTGCCATGTTTGAAAGAGAGAGATTTTACAAATTGATCCTGCAAACTTGAGAAAACAACACAAAAAAAAAACAGAAAATAAAGGAGAAAGTCTCACTAACTCGGGTTCGCCTATGCCAATAATAAAAACCAACTTACAACCGTGCCACTCCCCGGAAACGGCGCCATTTGATAACCGTTTTCGCGGCGTTGTAGTAAAACGGAGTCTAACCTTTCGGTTTTTCCCCGAGTATCGTGTCTCTCGAGGAATGGCGGAGGGAAGTGTTGGTTTCGATATCGGTCACCGGTTAGTACGAGTCGTTGCAAGCTTTCTCAATCGATTAATTGTGATAATGGTTAAGTAAATAAAATTAAACAACAAAACTAGTAGCGGGGAATTTAATTAAATGACATTAATGAGTAAACTAAAAGTAGTGAACATGCAAAATAAATTGAGAGAGAAATTAAAATACTAATTTAAACTAGCGAACATGTGGATAAAAAAAGTTCTGAAAATAAAATGCTAAAAGGTAAATTCAATGCGACTAGTAACAATAAATTAACTAATTAAAAGTGGGGTCTAGATTTAGCCTAACATATTCATCAAGAAACTAACACAAATAAACAAAACAGTGACATAATTCAGGCATAAAATTAAACTGAAATTCGAACTAGTACACATCAATTCAAATGTAAATGGAGAGGTATTCGAAGCTGATGAGTTAATCCAAAAAAGAAACGAGTTCATAAGCTTATTCAACAATGAGTATAAGAAAGAAATCTAGCATAAAACATCAAGGCTAAAAATTGAAAGACGATAGAAGATAAATCAAACTTATTGAGACTGGAGAGACATTCAAGTGTAAATGGATAGATATTCATGCTGCTAGTTGCTTCCTACGGTCCTTGGATCTACATATTTTCCTCCTTGCGGCCGAGTGTTGCGGGTGTATATTTTCAGCTCAATCCTTTGCCTCCTTTGAATTGGAGCTGGGTGTGTATTCTCTCTGTGGCCAGCTGCTCTCCCAGGATTTTATCTTCTTTTTTTCCTTGGCTGCGACTGATGGATCGAGCTCCTGTCCCTTCTCGTTTGGCCGCCCATGTGCCGCAGCTGGCTGCTAACTTTCCTCCTCTTGTTTTTTTGTTGGCCGACTGCTCCCATCATATCTGCCTTGTTTTTCTTTTCGTTTTTGGTTTCTTTTGCTTTTCTTTATTTTTGTTTTCTTTTATTTGCTTGCTTTTTGAAATGCAGCCACGCTGCTTTATTTATTTATTTATTTTTTTTGTATGTTTTCTTCGTTTTTCACGCAGCTTAGTTGCAGTTGTCTTTTTTTTGCTTTTCTTTTGATTAACTAATGCACTTCATTGGTTTATTGTGTTAAAAAAAATTACAAAATATATATATGACACAAGTAAGTGAAAACCAAAACAAAAACAGTCAAAACACTTCAATAAATCACAATATTAAACTTCCAACACTAATTTCAAACATTAATAAAAATGCAACAAAAACGCAGAAAAATGTATCAATTTGCCCTCAGTTTAACAAGAAACGCTATAAAAAGTGAGTGAAAATATATGAAAAAATCAGACTTATCAGTTCCCATACCAACAGGACCGCCTCCTCGGCTCCCACATCAACAGGGGGACCTCTCGTCGCCCCCACAGGCATGGCCTCCTCGGCCCCCTGATTACCGGGACCTCCTCGGCTCCCTCGACATCACATCAAACGGCGAAGACAGAGAACAGGCATCATCCTCAACAAAGGAACAGACGGAAGGCCGAATCGGCCGCATTGGGTCTTCTACTCCCTCTTTGACTCGTTACTCTCGTCAAAGGGAGTAGGGGACTTCTGATGGAGTATATGGCCCAGGCTACCCAGGCCCACATACTCCTCTACATATCTCAGGCCCAACAGAGCTTCCGGACGGGCCCAGCGACCCGGCCCGGCATCACGGTCGGCCATACCTGGTCGGCCGAGGACAAAGTGTACCAGCAGGGAGGACTCCACAATCCGGGATCCAATCTCCGGACCGGACCCGGTCGGCTGTGTACGGTCGGCCTCACATGGTCGGCCGTGCATGGTCGGCTGGGGTACGATTGGCCGAGCCTAGCAGCGGACAGCGAGCTACAGTGATCCACCAGCCCAGGCATTAGCGGCCCAGTGAAGCCCATCTGGCGTGGACACGTGTCTCCTTCTCCTGCATTGGGCCAAGCCCAAACTTAGACTAGCCTCTAGATAGTTGACAGCTGTACACTTATGTATTTATTGCTACTATAAATACCCCCCTTGGGGGTAGTTGTAAAGGATCCTTAATTCATTAATACAGGCTATCTACTTGGCTCTTTCTCTCTCTAAATATTTATTACTCTCTAGCTAGCACGGACCAAGTTCCCTGACCCCCGGGTCGGCCTAGCTATCAATATATAATATATATATATATATATATATATATATATATATATATATATATATATATATATATATATATATATATATATATAGGGACCGGATCCGGTAAAAGTGTGCTTAACGTGCAAAATTTTGTACGATGCATATTTACTCTATTTGTATTGCATATTAATGTTCAAAGTAATGCAGATTATTTTTCGAGTGAAATAAGCACTTGCATATTAACGTTCAAAGTTTTGCATATCGGAAAGTTTGATTTATTTACCAAAATGCTACCGCGTTTTTTAGCCATTAGATAATCAAATCCAATGCACCTTAATCATTTGCATTTTGTAAATTAAGACCACTTTTTATATTCAGCACTTTTTTCATACAAAAGGGTAAACTGGTCTGATAGAGTATATGGACCCAGACCCCCCGGTCCACTGACCATTGGGCCTGGACAGCGGCCCACATACTCCGTAGTTAGCTTATGTACACTTCATGTATTTATTATTGTATTTATTTGGGTTGTTTAGATTAGATATTGTATTATTAGTCTATTCTTGTAATCGGGCCTGTCGGCCCAGATTATAAGCCCAGACCCGTATTTCCCTATTTATACTCCCTTGGAGTCTTGCAACTTGATAACTTGATAATTCATACTACAATACACTTATCTCTCTAACTTCGCTCTTACTCTCCTCTTCTCGGATACACCTACCCCCGGCATCCATCAAATGGTGCTCTCGTTGAGAGTTTGAGCAATAATCAAGTGAGAATCCTCCCAACTCATCCAAAAAAATTCAAATAGTTCATCCAAATATTCATACAATTCCACAGATTCGGGAGAAAAATTCTGGAAAAATTCATCCAAAAAATCAACATATCTGTAAAAAGATGAAGAACAACTTAAGAAGAAATTCAGATGCAGAGTTGGCGCCCCACCGCTACCGCCGGAAAAGAATGCCGCCACACCGTCAACGTCGTCCTATGGTGCTCGCCAGAATCGGTGGAAGAGACCGCAGTCCTCAGCCGCCGCGACTGCCATCGGCCCAGAGCCACAACCGCAAGCTAGGTGTCACTCTGGGAATCGTCCGCCATAGATCTGGATCTCATCCTCGCTGCTCACTGCCGGCCTGGATCTCATCATCGCTGCTCACTACCGGCCTGGATCTCATCCTCGCTGCTCACTGCCGGCCTGGATCTCATCCTCGCTGCTCACTTGTAACACCGTCCCCAAATGTATTTACTTTTAAGTGAATATTGTGTTTAACCTTGTTGGATGATTAATGAGTATACGAAGTTGTGAATTTTTAATATTTCTTTTGCGTGAATAGTAAATTCGCACGTGGGACCCACACTGGGAGCAGGGCCGCCCGATATTCCCGAGACCGTATATTTTATTCAACTTGGTCGAAATAATATTTATATAGAGGTGAATAATTTATTTGGTCCAAAGAAATGACATAATGTGGACCGATTGGTCAAAAGCGGCTCAATTACCGGTATTGGTAATTTAATAGTTGAAAGCCCGAAATTGGGATTTCGGAGACTTATAAATTTAAGTGGGGAAATGTATATTCATTATAAGGGTTATAATGATTGAGAACAAATAATATATTTTATTTGACCCGATAAAATAAAATATATTCAAAACTATCCGAAAAATACAACTTTCGGGACCGATTGTACACTTCTGGACAAAAAGGGGTGACCTCCCACATGAGTGGGGGCCAACCCACGAATTTGTCAAACTTTGGGGGGCTGAATGAATTCTAGAGTGGCTGAAAGCCATTGAGGGGATGGGAGAGGCAGGCTTGACACCTTAAGGGACCCATTTTCACTCATTTGGCAAAAATGCCAAAAAGGAAATCCTCACCCTATCCCCCTCATTTTTCTCTCGGCCAGCACAAACCCAACCAAGACAAAGGAAAACCTCCATCCTCCTTTTCCATCCCTGAAGAGAGCTCAAACAATAAAGGTCCAAGGGAGAAGATTAAAGGGAGAAAAAGTTAGGAAAAGTGAGAAGGATTAAGGTAATGACCTTATATTAACTTTTCCTTTATTTTTCTTCTATCATATGAGATATATATCATAGAAAGAACTTTGAGGATTCTTCTACATGATTTAAGTGTGGAATAATAGGTTCGAGGGTAGTTCTAAGTCCAAGAACAGACTTAGAAGCCAACCGACAAGTTCACCGGAAAATAACCTTTTAGAGGTTATTTGTATTGATTAAGGTTTTATGATGTTAAAACCTTGTTAGGAACTTGATTAAAGTATTTTTGAGCTTCGCCGGAGTTTCGCCGAAGTTGGTCAAAGTTCGCCGGAATTAGTCAAAGTTCAACCGGGAAGCGTAGAACGCGCTTAAGCTCACTTAAGGTGAGGATGACCGACTATATTGCTTATAATTATTGGGTTAATTTCATGAGATTACCTAAATAATTTAAATGTGTTTGGCATGGTTTATAAATGATAAAAAGTGCCTAAATGAAATTAATATTGTTTATAAGTGAAAATGCATAATATACAAAGTTATGAATAAATTGTGTATGATTATGTGTTATGAATAAAATGGCATGATAGTTGTATTAACCATAAATGTTCATTGTGATAAATATACTTTTACCTCATGTAAGGAAGTCATGGAAGGATAAAAGTGATATTTTGATATTAGAGTCAAACTATACTAGAATGTGGAATTAAATTGAAATATACAAGCTATTATGAATTTGCATTGGTTATATTAAGATTTAATGGCTAGTATAGAAATACTAGTTGGAAATGTTATTTCAATAGTTCTTGGAGCTAATTCCAAGATATTGGAGCTAAATAACCTTAAAGGATATTTTTAAGGTGGACTTTATGAACTCAAGTTACATTAGGAGTAGGCCTTAAGGGTTACTCAAATGGATGGAGCCTAGACTAAGTAATTGTTTAGGATTAGACGACGTGACTATGAGCCGAGCTCTAGCACGTGGTAGTATGACTATGAGCCGAGCTCTAGCAAACGTAGTATGACTATGAGCCGAGCTCTAGCAAAATGTAGTATGACTATGAGCCGAGCTCTAGCAAAGTGTAGCATGACTATGAGCCGAGCTCTAGCAAAAATGTAGTGTGACTATGAGCCGAGCTCTAGCACAAATTAGTATGACTATGAGCCGAGCTCTAGCATGAAGGAACGTGAGTTGATTATAAAATAATAACATCCTAGATTGAGGGTCTTGGAAATTGAAACTTTGATTATACTTAGTATAGTTGTCATTGTACTTGTCAAATGCTTCCAAGTACTGACCTCCCCTTCATGGGGGAGGCCACCTCACAGTTTCAGGTAGAACTTGAAGGTTGCTACCATCGCCGTTGCTTCGGGAGGGTCCAAAAGGAGGAGACGTGGTTCGTGCTTCCTCCGTTTTCCGTTTTATAAACATTTTAATTAATGTTCATGGATATTATTTTTGAATATTTATTTGGGGGGCTTGTATGCCCATGTTTGCCAAAGTGTGGCATGGACACTTGTATTGAATGTTTCCGCTGCTTTGAATGAATATTTTACATTATGTTTGTTTATGGATGTACTATGTGTGAATGATATCCCAGACGCCTTGTATAATATGAATGTGTTGGACTGCGGTTGACTATTCGTATTGTACGGCGGATTGTTGACGTGTCCGGATAGGTCCGGGGCGTGACATCACTGCCGGCCCAAATCGCCGCCGCAGGAAGATGCTGGACCGCCCTCGGGACTGCCCAAATCACCACCACGGTCCGCCGCCGCCTATGGTCCATCATCACCCCCGATATGCCACCTCCGCACCGGACCTAGGTCCCTCCAGCCTCTCCGGATGTGCAAGATCTGCAGCCCGACGTAGCTCGCCCCAGCACCGCACCGGCCGCGGCCGTATTCCTATCCTGGAACTTGCGCCTCCATGGCGCCGGTCGCCGCCGCATCCCGCCTATCTCCGTTGCGTTACGATGCTGTCCGCCCTGAGCCGGCCCCAGACCTGCGCGGCTGCGCCTTTCGAAGTGCCTTCATCCCTTCACGCGGCTGCGCCGGCAGTGCCTTCCTCCCTTCACATTAATGTTTGCGATGTTGCTGCTAGGGCTAAGGGATGACGGACGAAATTAAACATTTAAAATGGGATGATCTACCCATATGGAAAGCAGGCCCAAAACCAACCTCAAAGCGGACCGAGCCTGGAAAATAAATCTCACTCAACCCCAAATGGGTTTGGTATTTTCTAATCTTCATTTTTTTAATACCGCATAAAAAATAATAAAAATATAATTATATATAAATATAATAATTTATAAATAAAATAAATCCGGGGACAAATCCTCAGTCGTAGGCGTCCCCCGGTACTCGGACCACGCGTCTATAAACAAAAACCCAAAGGTGCAAGCCAAATCGTCCCATCAAGGACGACCAGTTTAAATACCGGGGAAGCATAATATTTGGTACCTAGACATCACGTCTAAAAAACCCAAGAGCGCACACCGACGCACGTCCCTACGGGGCGACCGACTTAGGCCAAGACAGCGTAAATCTTGGTACCTAAGGCCGAGCCCAGAAAAACCTCCCAAACGGGAGAAGCGGCGTGAATGCCGAGGGCAGCCCTTGGGGGATATTGGGTGACACCCAAAGGGAATAAATGGCCACGCGAGGGAATACTCCCCCGTTGCTCGACGCACACCTAGTGTCCTAGGTCCCATCCAAGGATGGGTAGCTTCAAGTTTGACTTGAAATACATTGAGTAAAGGCTGGACGAGCCGCTCACCACAGAAAAAATAAATATAAAAAATTATTTAAAAAAATTATTATAAAAAAGCCGGGGGACGGGCAACGGAATGTGGCCGACCCCGTCATTTAAAAAAGGCATCTCTGATTTATACCTTACTCCCATCGGCCATTTTTCCCAAACCGATGGTCCACTTTCCCGAACGGAAGTTGCGGAGGGCTGCTAGGGGCTGTGACGCCCCAAGGGCGGCGTCCAAAGCGGCTAAGGGAAGGAAAGAGGTCCTCGAGACATAGCTAGAGCAACACCACACCAAAGCTTGCCCAAGGGGATACGACGGTTGCACAAGCCGAGGACGAGGGCCCCATACACGCATCGGTCAAAGACTTGTGTCACCCGGGAAATCGACTTATCATTTTCACCACCCGGTGTAGCGACCCCTGGCCTTTCCAAGGGGTATCTTTTTCCATTCTCGATCCTGACAAGGGCATCATTCTCCCTAATCCGGATGTGGATATCCTTTTTCATTTCGCTCCGGACAGGGGCATCATTCGCCTTGATCCGGACAAATGTATCTTTCTCATTCTCGATCCGGAAGAGGGCGTCACTCGCGTCAATTCGGAAAAGGATATCTTTTTCACACTCATTCTGGACGAGGGCATCATTCTCCTTGATCCAGATAGAGATACCTTTTTTCATCTCGCTCTAGACGAGGGTATCATTCGCTCCGATCTGGGGGCGTACATTTCTAGTTCGGTTCAAACGACGGTATTTTTCTCCTCGGTCTAAACAGTGATATCGTTTATCACATCGACGAGGGCAGGGGCACCATTTGCCTCGGTCCTAACGACATCACTGTTATTATTCGAGCGGCTCTCGCCCTCGTCTCATCATCGGATCGGCTCCCAGCGCCGAGTCCCCTTATGCGCGGCCAAGCGCTGACGCCTATTATTGTGCGAGCGGCTCTTGCCCTCGTCCCATCATCGGATCGGCTCCCAGCGCCGAGTCCTCTTATGAGCGGCCCAGCGTCGACGCCCATTATTATTCGAGCGGCTCTCGCCCTCGTCTTATCATCGGATTGGCTCCCAGCGCCGAGTCCTCTTATTTGCGACCCAGTGTCGACGCCTATTATTGCACGAGCGGTTCTCGCCCTCGTCTCATCATCGGATCGGCTCCCAGCGCCGAGTCCTCTTATGCGCGGCCTAGTGTCGACGCCTATTATTGCACGAGCGGCTCACCCCCTCGTCTCATCATCGGATCGGCTCCCAGCGCCGAGTCCTCTGATGCGCGGCCCAGCGCCGACGCCTATTATTGCACGAGCCGCTCTCGCCCTCGTCTCATCATCGGATCGACTCCCAGCGCCGAGTCCTCTTATGCGCGGCTGTTGGTCCCGATTAAATAGTAATCAGTCTAGAGGGGGGGGGGTGAATAGACTGATTGGGTTTGCAAATTTTTCTCTAAGTCCAAACTGACTTATCAGAGAAGGTCTTACTCTGGTAACACAGGAAGGCTGGTTCTGATATCAGAACTGGCCTTGGCAGCGGATTCTGATCTGTCCGGGTAGCCTCAGAAACACTAAGGCAGATGCCTTTCTGATAACTCTGAAAACAAGATCTGCTGAACACAGATTCCAAGTCTTAGAGTTAATCAGTTAATGTACTAAGTGCAGAAATATAAGTTGCAGTAAAGTAAACGACACCGGATATTTTTATAGTGGTTCAAGGAACAACGCGTTCCTCTAGTCCACTGTTCCACTAGCTTTGAAGTAGATCGGTTACAAAGCTTAAGTCCTAGCACTTAAGAAGTTCTCCACGCCTTCTTCAAGCCTAGCTGCCACCCAGGATGCAATTCCACGTCCTGATGGCTGGTCCTTTCACTCAACTTCCCGGAAGTATCACCACTTCACTACTGCAGTTACTTGGACGCCCTTCTTTTCAGAAGATCCTTTGAAAAACAAAGTTTTTCCTCCAACTTGCTTCGTTACAAAAGATGTTTAATGAAGTTCTTGAAGAGTTGAAGAACAGGATGAACTTTGCTCTTGTTGGGGGTGAAAGATTGTGAGGTTGTATCTTCCCAACGTAAGCTTTTTCTTGTTTTTGTGTTGTAGATTTTTAATCTCAAGAATGCTTGTTGTATGAAGTTCAGAGCAAAAAGTTGTAGCAAAGCTGTTTTCCTATTCTTCGGTGAGTAGCTTATATACTTGGGTTGTCTGCCCGTTGGAGGAGGAGACAACTGCATTAAATGCGCGTACTGTGGATTTGACCAGTTGGACCCGCAGTTTTGGCAGGTTTCCATTTTTGTATAATATTCTCCAGGATTCTCGGTCAATCATCTGCAATTACTCCACAGCGTATCAGTCTCATTAAATGAGCATTGAATGCTTTCTTTGGATGAAATATCTCCTAGCCGTTAAAGGATTTCCCGGCCGTTGAGGACAGCTTCGAAATCTTCCAAGTGTAAAGCGGAGTCTGATGAGCTTCTCTGATGACATTCTGATCTTGGATTCTGATGGACTTATATGAGGAACTCTGATACTTCTCTGGAGTTGGATTCTGATGAAGCTTTTTCATCGAACTCTGATGTCTTTTTGATGTAGACTTCTGACGAGTCTCCGAGGAGCATTACTGATGGTTCTCTGATGCGCAACTCTCATGATTTCCGAGAGCGACTCTGAAACCAGTTCTCATATAGCAGCTCTGATCAGATCCACATAGCAACTCTGAAAGTCGATTATACTTACAACTGAAAATTCTAATACATAAAATCTAATTAGGGGTACTCTATAATTCTAATCTAAATATCCTAGCATCATCAAAATCTAATTACATTTATTCCTTACAATTTCCCCCTTTTTGATGATGCCAAAACCCTTAAACTATTTCCAGAGAAGTGTCTTTCACCATGAGGAAAAATAAGTTAAGAGTAAACTTTTCATTTAAAAGCTTGGTGGGCACTTGGCATAGGAAAATAGTAAGAGTAAGATACAATCAATCAGATAAGTAAGATAAAAAAAACAAGATATCAGAGCATAAATAATCAGAATGCAAGTAGAAATGATTTGAAATTGCCATGCAAATAGAGGCAAGCCGGTTATCTTATTAATAAAGGATATTTAAAGCAACAAGAGGATAGAGTTTATATATGTGACACCGCACCCGAACGTCCTTGAAAATTCGATTTAAAAATTTAACATTTATGTATTGAATTTCCGATTGCCAAACAATTGTAAAACGATTAATGTTTTACGTAGTGCATGACTGAATATCGTACTGTTCAAACTCGTTTGGTAGTGTCGGGTTTGCAAACACTTTTCGGGACTTATTAATAAATAAAAGAGCTCAACATTTTCTAAATAAGTGATCGAATGATTAAAGAAGAATACCAATGCCTACAACCCTATCTTTGGCATTTTTGAGCTAAATAATGGGAGTAGGATTTTCCTTCTATAATATCCATCAAGTAAATTATTGGGATGAGCCTACACATATTGGAGATCAATAATGTGATTTAGGAAGTTGACTTGTTCTAAATAAATTAGGATGAGTACAAGAAGACATCTTTTGACAAAGATAAAACAATAGGACCCATTTTCCTCATTTTTGGAAGTATTGGTAGATAATTTGGATCCCAAAATGATTGGAATCAATTGGGAACCACTCCACATGATATTAGTACCTGCAAGACAAATAAAAATGGGTTAGGAGACTTACCTTGGCCGGCCATTATGGAGAAGAGCTGCACATGACTTGATAAGAATCAAAGTTTGGGCCACCACTCTTATTTTCGCACAAATTGGTGTGCTGTTTGTCTCCTCTCATTATAGGAGCTATCCTCAACCAAATAACGTGTATGAGGTGTCCTTGGATAGCTCTTGAAGTGTAGTTTCATAATTGAGTGGTCTTTGTTCGAGGAGAGAGAGCTTATCTTACAAAAATCGATCTGGAACGAGCAGTGGTCTGTGAACTCGAGCTGTGAGAGTGCTGAGACTGTTTGGTTGATATCTCGAGTTTTACCAATCCAATTAAGGCGTGTGAGATACCAAAAGAAAGCTCTCAAGACGAGGAATCCGTGAAGGTCTGTTTTGCATCAATCGGAGTAGAGGAAGGCTTCCAAATCGTCCGAGCAGAACGCGACCTCGCAGGGACGGATTTACTCTTCTAAGTGAGTTTTTAATCCCAAAACCTTTCCATTCATTTTCCAAATGATATGAACGATTGGTGGGACTATTATACACTACTCCAAGTGTATAAAACATCCCTATTAAGTTATTTTATTGATGTAAAGGTTAGATACTAACCTAGATGCAAATATTGGAAAACTAGGAATCGAGTTAGCCGGAAAACACCCGTTCTAGGGGCTGTTTTCGTATCAACGATTAGGGGTTGAAATAGCAACTTGAGGAGGCTGTTTAGCACCCATTTCTAATCAAGGAATCAGTTCTCAAGCTTCCTTGGCCGAGGCTTTAGCCATTGGATCGAGAAGGAAGGTTTTAAAGCTCATTTGAGGTGAGGATTGACATCTAGTTGCTTACAACTTGTAGGTTAAGCATGAGATTACCTAAATGCCTAAATAATGTTTTCCATGGATTATGATGATAAATTATTGATGGAATATTGATCTATTTTTCCAAAGAATGAAATGGGAAATGATTTGGTAAAGTATTGATGAAAATGGAGTTAAATGAACTATTGTGTGAAATAGACATTTTACTCATGTGTGAATTGTGTAGATACATAAATGATTATTTATGTATTACATTGAATGATTAAGTTGTTGCTACATATCTCTAAATATGTAGGGTTTTACAAATGGAATATATGATGGATAAGAATAATCTTAATAGTATTGAAATACTAGTTAATGATTGTTGTAATTGTTGAAGAATTGAATCTAAGGATTTGATTGTAATTGATGAACTTGATTGTGATGCAAGTGACTAAATTGATGTAATGTGATGCTAAGACCATGGTTGGGCAGTCCGTAAGGATGTCCCAAAATAGATTATTGATATTACAATCCTAGGCATAGCGAATGCTTAGGGATTGGGGTCTATGCCAATGTAAGGAGATGTACTTGAGCCGCGCTCATAGAATTGCATTGGGTAGACATGATGGGGTGATTGTGGTGCATGGTGATGTAGTTGAGTTGGACTCAAGAAATGCACGGTGGAGTAGTTAACTTGTGTTAAATAAGGTGCATGGTGATGTAGTCGAGTTGGACTCGAGAATGCAAATATATGTGTTAGGGTTGAACCCTATATATTGTTGTGACTAGGGGTCACGGGGTTTGGGCTATGTTTGATAAACAAACCTTGGGCCTACGGGCCGACTACTTGACTTTATATATAAAGTAAGTATATTTTAAAAACGGGATAACTTGGGGTTACGGCCTAGATTATATTATCACCCTATTTGAGGGTCTTGTGTTTGAAATACTTGTTGTATATCTATTAGATGCCATCCACACCAGCACTTTATAGCCCTATAGAGTGCTGACCCCCTTCGGGGGCGTCCCACCACCATTTTTCAGGTTGAGGCTAGAGCTTGCTTCCCGTGCTCGTTGCTCGAGAGATCATCTAGGAGGAAAGACTTGGTTCGTGCTTCCTCCATTCGGTTTTTAAACATTAACAAACATGCTCATGAATATTTTACTATAGAGCCTGCGTGCTCATGTTAGCCACGTGTGGCATTTGTTTTCAAACTATGTTTTCCGCTACGTATTCGATTGCTTATTATGTTGTTTATGGATGGCTTGCGTGTGAGTGATATTCTAGACGCCTTGTATAATATGAACGTGTTGGACTGCGGTTGACTATTCATATTGTACGGCGGGTTGTTGACGTGTCCGGGGAGGTCCGGGGCGTGACAATTAAGTTGGTATCAGAGCCTTAGTCCATAAACTTCATAATGAAGTCTCAAAATTCTCTTTTTGAAAAGATTTTGAAAACCATGAGCATAGAGGTTTTGTACTTGGAGAGCTTTTGGTACTTGGGTTGCAAGGTCTCTAATTGTTAAGATGGTACCCTTAGCAATTGGTATGGCAGTGACTCGAGCCAAAATGTGTCTTAAGTACCTATCCGTCAATTGACATTTGATACGAGTCTAACGACTCTTTCCCAATTTCTTTCAGAAATGGACCGTGGTGGCAGGATTACTAGGAGAAACCCGACCGGCCGTGTACCAGAGGAGACTGGACAGGGCAGTCGAAGGACCTCTAGGGCATCTAGAGGAGCTGGCCGTGGAGGCCGATCACAGACCGTGAGTGACGGTCATGTCGACACAGAAAGTGAAACCTACTGGTCCTATGAGGACTCGACTTACCAACCGGAAACCGAGCCGGTTGAGACCCCTTACGAAGGGGATGACGATGATGTGAGCGATGAAGAGGGGGAGAATGACTCCCTAGCAAGAATAGAGGCGTTGCTCCAACAATATCAACGGGAGCGCGAGGAAAGGAGGGAACGCCGAAGGCGCCGGGGAGGGCGAATTTCGGGTGAGGCTTCAAGAGGAAGAAGCCATGGCGATTCTCGGGCCCACATTGAACCACATGGGGGCCGGGGTGATGGAGGTCCAATCATAAGGATCTCAAAATTTCTTAAGGAGGCTAGGGACTTGGGGTGCAAACCCTTCAACGGAGCAGGCGACATCTCGGTCGCCGCGGAATGGATCAAGAGGTTGAACGAGGCAGCCCTTGATATGCAACTCACCCCCGAATTTAAACTAAGGGTGGCGGTGAGATTGCTTGAAGGGATGGCATCCACATGGTGGGATGGAGCCAAGGGAAAGTATGGCAATACCGTGACTTGGGAGAATTTCCGACAGGAGTTCTTTGCCCAATATTATTCCGATTTTGAGGTGAACGCTAAAAGGAGAGAGTATACCCTCCTGACCCAAGGTGGCAAGATGACGGTGAGGCAACTTGAACATAAATTCAGGGAGCTCGCGGAGTTCATACCGGAGTATGTCTGTGACGAGAACCGGATGGTAAATCACTTCTGGGATGCCTTAGACCTGGAGGTGCGTGAGAGGGCAACACAGTTGCCTAACATGACCTTTAGCCAAGTGGTCGAGCAAGGGTTGAAAGGAGAGAAAGAATGGGAAGAGAGAAAGTTGAAAAACGCCGAAGAGGTGAAGAAGAGAAAGTGGGAGAACCATGGACCTCAAGGACCTAGCAAAAAGGGGAACCATGGGGGAGGGGGATCTTTTCGGACACCCCCACTGCCATCTAGGGGGAGTCAAGGCCCGGGCGGGCAATCACAAGCCTCGGGGGTGACTCGTTGCAAGAATTGCAAGAGAAACCACCCGGGGAAATGTCGTGACCCTCCTAGATGCTACCAATGCGGAAACACCGGGCACTTGAAGATGAATTGCCCACAATTGGGTGGGGCAAGGTCATCGGGACCAAGTAGTGGTAATACCGGGACACGGAATCAAGCCGGGACTTCACAAGCGTCCAGGGGGCAAGGGGGAGCAAGCGCAAGCAATGCGCCGTCCGTGAATCAAGGAAGGACTCAAGCTAGAGTCTACGCGATGACGGAGGCGGATGCTCAAGCTAACCCGGATTCCGTTGCAGGTATTGCCTCTCGTATGCTAGTGTTTCATCCTTAATTAGTCCATAAATTGAGGTTACTAATCGCTAGGATCATTGCACAAGGTTTTGGGGTCAAACCGGGGGATTTCGGGCAACTTCAGGCGGCTGGAACCCAGGCACGATCGTGCCTAAGGCGGACACGATCGTGCCTCCAAGTCAGTAGCTGCCCAGGAATTTTCCCAGCCCAGGCACGATCGTGCCTAAGGCAGACACGATCGTGCCTACAAGGCAGTAGCTCCCCAGGTGTTTCCCCAAACCAGGCACGATCGTGCCTAAGGCAGACACGATCGTGCCTCCAAGGCAGTAGCCCCCAGGGCTTTTTCCGGAGCCAGGCACGATCGTGCCTACCCCAGGCACGCCGTGCCTGGCACCCAGATTGCCGAAGTGCGATTTTTTCGCACCGTTTTGCGACGTTAAGACTTTTTCTTGATCCTTAACGTGCGTGTGAACATTGTAACCTTCTATAAATGAGTAGGGAGGGTAGGAAAGATGTCTTACACGGTTCATGAATGTAGGAACACTAAAGATTAATGGGAAGGATGCGCGAATCCTTATCGATACCGGGGCGCAACGTTCATTTGTGAATGAAACGTTCGCCAAGAGATTGGGAGTGCAATCCGCACCATTGATGCAAACCTTAGTGGTATCAACACCACTAGGGGACGACGTGGAAAGAACTTGTTACTATCCATCTTGTGGGGTGGAGGTTAATGGTCAAACCTTGACGTGTGACTTCGTACCGCTGAGCATGATTGAATTCGATGCAATCCTAGGGATGGATTGGCTAGAAAGGAACCATGCTAGGGTAGATTGCTACACGAAGGTTCTTGAACTCGAAGGCAATGATGGGGAGACCCTACGCTTCGAGGGCGATCGAGGGAGATCAAATAGCTGTATCATATCCGCCGTGAGAGCGAGAAGTATGATGAGAAAGGGATGCCACGCATATCTAGCATACGTGGTTGACAAAACCAAAGAAGAAACGAACATCGACGATGTGAGGGTGGTTTGTAAGTATCCGGATGTCTTCTCTAAAGACCTACCGGGGCTTCCACCTGACAGAGAGATTGAATTTGTGATCGAGGTCGAGCCTGGTACCAAACCAATCTCCATACCGCCATACCGGATGGCACCCGCTGAACTTAACGAGTTGAAAACCCAATTGCAAGAGCTTTTGGATAACGGTTTCATTAGACCAAGCCACTCCCCGTGGGGAGCACCGGTTCTTTTTGTGAAAAAGAAAGATGGGACACTTCGAATGTGCATTGACTATCGTCAACTGAACAAGGTCACAATCAAGAATAGGTATCCGTTGCCTAGGATTGATGACTTGTTTGATCAACTACGAGGAGCAACCGTGTTTTCGAAGATTGACTTAAGGTCGGGGTACCATCAATTGAAGATTAAGGAAGATGACATACCAAAGAGTGCTTTCCGCACAAGGTATGGGCATTTTGAGTTCCTTGTTATGTCGTTTGGGTTAACAAACGCCCCGGCAGCATTCATGGACTTGATGAACCGAGTATTTCATAAATACTTGGATCGATTCGTGATTGTGTTCATAGATGACATCTTGATTTACTCAAAGAGTGAAGAAGAGCATGAGGAGCACTTGATACTTGTTCTTGAAACACTACGGGAGAAGCAACTCTATGCCAAATTTTCTAAATGTGAATTTTGGCTAAAGGAGATTGGCTTCCTCGGGCACGTGGTTTCGGGATCGGGGATTGCTGTTGATAACAAGAAGATAGAAGCCATTACTGAATGGGAGAGGCCAAAGAACGTCAAGGAAATTCGTAGTTTCCTTGGATTGGCAGGCTACTATAGAAAGTTCGTGGAGAAGTTCTCTGTTGTGGCATCGCCATTGACGAAGCTCACTCGTAAAGGAGCTAAGTTTGTATGGGATGACAAATGTGAGAAAGGGTTCATGGAACTAAAGAAGAGATTGACTGAGGCACCGGTACTTGCATTACCCAAACAAGGTGTGGGGTACGATGTCTATAGCGATGCGAGCATCCAAGGGCTCGGATGTGTACTGATGCAGAATGGGAGGGTAATCGCCTATGCTTCACGACAATTGAAGAAGCATGAGGTGAATTATCCTACTCATGATTTGGAGCTCGGGGCAGTGGTATTTGCACTGAAGATATGGAGACATTATCTCTACGGGGAGACATGTCACATATACACTGATCACAAGAGCTTGAAATATGTGTTTACTCAGAAGGAGCTAAACATGAGACAGAGACGGTGGATGGAGTTGATAAAAGACTATCATCTAGTGATAGAGTATCACCCAGGCAAGGCAAACGTGGTGGCAGATGCCTTGAGCCGGAAGAGCTCGTCTGGGGCATTGCTAGCTAATTTGAGGGCATTAAGAGCCCAACTGGAGGTATCTAGCGATGGTGCCTTATTGGCACGATTTGAGGTGAGACCTACCTTACTTGATGAGATCAAGAAGGGTCAGGAAGCTGACGAAGAAATTATGAAGATCCGGGAACGCATGCAAGCGGGACCGGTGGAGGATTTCAGGGAAATAGATGATGGTCTCTTGTTATTTCGTGACCGAGTGTGTGTACCGTCAGATGATGAGCTCCGAAAGTCCATCTTAGAGGAGGCTCATTCATCGGCTTATGCCATGCACCCGGGGGGCACGAAAATGTACCGTGACTTGAAAGAAAGTTACTGGTGGTCTGGAATGAAGAGGGAAATAGCCGAATACATTAGTCGATGCCTTACTTGTCAACAAGTTAAGGCAGAACATCAGCATCCAGCAGGCTTGTTACAACCACTTTCCATTCCTGAGTGGAAGTGGGAACATGTGACTATGGATTTCGTGGTAGGTTTACCACGGACAATTCGGAACTACGATGCGGTTTGGGTGGTTGTGGATAGGCTCTGTAACACTTGAAATTTAATATAAATGGATTAATAGTACTACTCATACCAACAGAGGTGCATCTCCTTTTAAGGGAGCTCATCACCCAAGAACTCCAAAGTTAAGCGTGCTTGCACGGGAGTAGTCATGGGATGGGTGACCCCCTGGGAAGTTTCTCAGGGCGCGCATGAGTGAGGACAAAGTGCGCGGTAAAGGCTCGTGGTGGTTTGTGGGGACAGTACTATTGGTCCGGAGTAACTACCTCGGGTCCGGTGGGGCCGGGGTGTTACGGGTGGTATCAGAGCAACCCCGCGACAGTGTGATGACCCGTTGGATATCGGGCGGGCACTTAGCGGGGGAAGATTTCTGGG
This sequence comes from Cuscuta epithymum, assembly GCA_945859915.1. Classification (NCBI taxonomy): domain Eukaryota; kingdom Viridiplantae; phylum Streptophyta; class Magnoliopsida; order Solanales; family Convolvulaceae; genus Cuscuta; species Cuscuta epithymum. Next base: position 1,030,782 of record CAMAPF010000923.1, read on the forward strand.
ATTTGATTGAGATTTGACATTGGTTCAAGGGCGCAACGAGGACGTTGCGATCCTAAGTGGGGGTGATTGTAACACTTGAAATTTAATATAAATGGATTAATAGTACTACTCATACCAACAGAGGTGCATCTCCTTTTAAGGGAGCTCATCACCCAAGAACTCCAAAGTTAAGCGTGCTTGCACGGGAGTAGTCATGGGATGGGTGACCCCCTGGGAAGTTTCTCAGGGCGCGCATGAGTGAGGACAAAGTGCGCGGTAAAGGCTCGTGGTGGTTTGTGGGGACAGTACTATTGGGAACGAGGTTGAAGTTCAGTACTGCTTTCCACCCACAGACGGATGGGCAGTCTGAAAGAGTCATACAGATCTTAGAAGACATGCTGAGGGCTTGTGCGTTGGAGTTCCAAGGAAGTTGGGACAACCACTTAGCACTTGTGGAGTTCGCCTATAACAACAGTTATCAGGCAAGCATCGGCATGCCTCCATACGAGGCATTGTATGGGAGGAGGTGCCGTACACCGTTATGCTGGGACGAGGTTGGCATGGCCAAACTCGAGGGTACTGAGTTGGTTGAGCTCACCAAATCAAAGGTGAAATTGATTCGAGAGAGACTCAAAGCGGCTCAGGATAGGCAAAAGAGTTATGCAGATAAGCGTCGAAGAACCTTAGAGTTTAAGGTTGATGACGAGGTATTCTTGAAAGTTTCTCCTTGGAAAGGAATCATTCGATTTCAAACCCGAGGGAAGCTTAACCCACGGTACATAGGTCCATTCAGAATTATAGAGAGGATTGGGGCCGTTGCATATCGTCTACAGTTGACTCCTGAGTTAGAGAAGATACATAATGTGTTTCATGTATCCATGCTTAAGAAGTATGTGCATGATCCCTCTCACGTATTGGAGAAGCCACCTGTAGAGGTACGTGAGGATTTGAACTACGCTGTTCAACCTATCAAGGTCACCGATAGAAAGGTGAAGAAACTAAGGAGCAAGGAAGTCCCAATGGTTAAAGTCCTGTGGAAGAGCGATCGGGTCGAGGAAGAGACATGGGAAACAGAGGCTTTGATGAGGAAGCAGTATGCTTTCCTATTCGAGTAGAGCTGTGAATTTCGGGGACGAAATTCCTGTTAAGGGGGGGTGAACTTGTGACACCGCACCCGAACGTCCTTGAAAATTCGATTTAAAAATTTAACATTTATGTATTGAATTTCCGATTGCCAAACAATTGTAAAACGATTAATGTTTTACGTAGTGCATGACTGAATATCGTACTGTTCAAACTCGTTTGGTAGTGTCGGGTTTGCAAACACTTTTCGGGACTTATTAATAAATAAAAGAGCTCAACATTTTCTAAATAAGTGATCGAATGATTAAAGAAGAATACCAATGCCTACAACCCTATCTTTGGCATTTTTGAGCTAAATAATGGGAGTAGGATTTTCCTTCTATAATATCCATCAAGTAAATTATTGGGATGAGCCTACACATATTGGAGATCAATAATGTGATTTAGGAAGTTGACTTGTTCTAAATAAATTAGGATGAGTACAAGAAGACATCTTTTGACAAAGATAAAACAATAGGACCCATTTTCCCCATTTTTGGAAGTATTGGTAGATAATTTGGATCCCAAAATGATTGGGATCAATTGGGAACCACTCCACATGATATTAGTACCTGCAAGACAAATAAAAATGGGTTAGGAGACTTACCTTGGCCGGCCATTATGGAGAAGAGCTGCACATGACTTGATAAGAATCAAAGTTTGGGCCACCACTCTTATTTTCGCACAAATTGGTGTGCTGTTTGTCTCCTCTCATTATAGGAGCTATCCTCAACCAAATAACGTGTATGAGGTGTCCTTGGATAGCTCTTGAAGTGTAGTTTCATAATTGAGTGGTCTTTGTTCGAGGAGAGAGAGCTTATCTTACAAAAATCGATCTGGAACGAGCAGTGGTCTGTGAACTCGAGCTGTGAGAGTGCTGAGACTGTTTGGTTGATATCTCGAGTTTTACCAATCCAATTAAGGCGTGTGAGATACCAAAAGAAAGCTCTCAAGACGAGGAATCCGTGAAGGTCTGGTTTGCATCAATCGGAGTAGAGGAAGGCTTCCAAATCGTCCGAGCAGAACGCGACCTCGCAGGGACGGATTTACTCTTCTAAGTGAGTTTTTAATCCCAAAACCTTTCCATTCATTTTCCAAATGATATGAACGATTGGTGGGACTATTATACACTACTCCAAGTGTATAAAACATCCCTATTAAGTTATTTTATTGATGTAAAGGTTAGATACTAACCTAGATGCAAATATTGGAAAACTAGGAATCGAGTTAGCCGGAAAACACCCGTTCTAGGGGCTGTTTTCGTATCAACGATTAGGGGTTGAAATAGCAACTTGAGGAGGCTGTTTAGCACCCATTTCTAAGCAAGGAATCAGTTCTCAAGCTTCCTTGGCCGAGGCTTTAGCCATTGGATCGAGAAGGAAGGTTTTAAAGCTCATTTGAGGTGAGGATTGACATCTAGTTGCTTACAACTTGTAGGTTAAGCATGAGATTACCTAAATGCCTAAATAATGTTTTCCATGGATTATGATGATAAATTATTGATGGAATATTGATCTATTTTTCCAAAGAATGAAATGGGAAATGATTTGGTAAAGTATTGATGAAAATGGAGTTAAATGAACTATTGTGTGAAATAGACATTTTACTCATGTGTGAATTGTGTAGATACATAAATGATTATTTATGTATTACATTGAATGATTAAGTTGTTGCTACATATCTCTAAATATGTAGGGTTTTACAAATGGAATATATGATGGATAAGAATAATCTTAATAGTATTGAAATACTAGTTAATGATTGTTGTAATTGTTGAAGAATTGAATCTAAGGATTTGATTGTAATTGATGAACTTGATTGTGATGCAAGTGACTAAATTGATGTAATGTGATGCTAAGACCATGGTTGGGCAGTCCGTAAGGATGTCCCAAAATAGATTATTGATATTACAATCCTAGGCATAGCGAATGCTTAGGGATTGGGGTCTATGCCAATGTAAGGAGATGTACTTGAGCCGCGCTCATAGAATTGCATTGGGTAGACATGATGGGGTGATTGTGGTGCATGGTGATGTAGTTGAGTTGGACTCAAGAAATGCACGGTGGAGTAGTTAACTTGTGTTAAATAAGGTGCATGGTGATGTAGTCGAGTTGGACTCGAGAATGCAAATATATGTGTTAGGGTTGAACCCTATATATTGTTGTGACTAGGGGTCACGGGGTTTGGGCTATGTTTGATAAACAAACCTTGGGCCTACGGGCCGACTACTTGACTTTATATATAAAGTAAGTATATTTTAAAAACGGGGTAACTTGGGGTTACGGCCTAGATTATATTATCACCCTATTTGAGGGTCTTGTGTTTGAAATACTTGTTGTATATCTATTAGATGCCATCCACACCAGCACTTTATAGCCCTATAGAGTGCTGACCCCCTTCGGGGGCGTCCCACCACCATTTTTCAGGTTGAGGCTAGAGCTTGCTTCCCGTGCTCGTTGCTCGAGAGATCATCTAGGAGGAAAGACTTGGTTCGTGCTTCCTCCATTCGGTTTTTAAACATTAACAAACATGCTCATGAATATTTTACTATAGAGCCTGCGTGCTCATGTTAGCCACGTGTGGCATTTGTTTTCAAACTATGTTTTCCGCTACGTATTCGATTGCTTATTATGTTGTTTATGGATGGCTTGCGTGTGAGTGATATTCTAGACGCCTTGTATAATATGAACGTGTTGGACTGCGGTTGACTATTCATATTGTACGGCGGGTTGTTGACGTGTCCGGGGAGGTCCGGGGCGTGACAATATATCTTCCTCTTCTAGTTCAGCTTCCTTTGCTTCAATTTCCTTCAGAAGTGCATTTACCTTTGTTCTGATGGAGGCCAAGTCCCTTGGATTCTGACATTCTGACCAGGCAGGTTCAAGCTTGCAATCAAGATAATTTCTGATGGCTTCTGATAGGTCCTTGCCAGGGATCACTTTCATTCGCCACCAGTCTTCTGCTTCTTGCATTGAGCCACCATGGTTTATGATTATCAGCCCATCTTTATCCAGAATGAGATTCTCTTGTTGCAGAGGGGTCATATGTTTCTTCATTTCTCTGAACTGGGAGGCATCAGGTTTGGCTAAGTCACTGTTAAGCCATTGAGCCAGAGTAAATGAGGAAGATTTCTTCCCTTTCTTGGAGCGAGGAGGAGGGGGTCTCTGAATGCCTGCAGCTAGCCTCTTTTGTCTTGCTCTTTCAAAATACCCAGCAGGGTCAGCAACTCTGGTGCTGGTTCCTTCTGCAGCTCTGATGGCTCTGGCCGGTTCTCTGATTTCTTCCCCCTTTTTGGCATCAGCAAGATCACCAAGTAGGAGTTCAATCTTTGAGAATTCAGTGGCTTGATTTTCCTTAATAGCTTCAAGAGCACCTGGGAGTGTCTGAGTCACAGAGGCCAGACCTTCTATCAGCTCTTTCTGTTTGCCCACAGCTGATTGAATATCCTTGGTAGTAGCTTCTAGGAGAGTCAGCTTGTGATCTCTGTCCTTTCCACTGTTTATCAGCTTGATGTCAAATTCCTTCAAGGTTTTGCAGATGTCCTCTACATCTGTTAGTTGCTCAGCATGTTTATCAGAGGACCATTGAAGATCATCCATAGCATCAGACAGCTCCTGAATAGCCTTGTCTTGAGCAGAGAGGGTCAGAGATTGAGAGTAGAGGACAGTGTGTACACTGGCTACCTCTGATGCAATGTTGTCTACCTTTTCATTTGAAGTTTTCATGAAGCTCAGGAAGGTAGTTGCCAAGGTAGAAAGGGTTGTGGAGATCTTGGCAAGTTCTGACTCAATGTTGTACTGAACCAAGTCAATATGAGCATCATGCTTCTGATTCAATACAAGCATTTTGTTTAGTCCAGCAATCATCTGATCTCCAAAATCTTCAGCTGATTCCACAAATTCCTGGAAGGGGATGAGGACAGCTTTTGGAGGTGTTGGCTGTGGCAATTCATCGGCCTGAGGTTGTGGTTGAGGTTGTACAGGAGATGGAGGAGGTGTTGGAGTCTTCCTTTTGGCAGATTGAAGATCCCCAGCCAATGAGGATGTAAGAAATCCATCATTATCTTCAGTGGAGGAGAGAATTCTCACAACTGGTTCTCTCTTTTGTGCCGAGGCAGCAGATTTCTGAGAGGAGGGAGGTTTGGATGATTTCTGATGAGGAGTAGGTGAAGCAGATTTGGATTTCTGATGGGGTGAGCTCTGATGAGGTGAAGCTTGCAGAGCGGGGGTTCTCTGATGTTGTGGTGATGGAGGAGGTGATGGTGAGCGGCTTCTGATGGTTGTTATCTGGTTGCAGGGTGAGGATTGTTTTGGTGTGGGGGATTTCTTAGGTGATGGAGTGGGTGTTTTCTGAGTGTGTAGAGGAGAAGGAGTTGTGGTTGGTGTGGTTGGTTTGGGTGAAGGGGATTTTGGTGGAGATGGAGTGGGTTGTAAAGAAGTTAGAGGAATGGGGGATTCAGGTATTACCTCTAGGACTGTCTCTTCGAATGAGGAGTTTCTCCATTCCTTGATTAGATTCATCATTGCCAGAGCTACATTGTTGGCAGTTGATGGTTCACCTTCTACACCTGGGATAGGTCTCATTTTGATCAGGGATTCCTTCCTCTTCTTTTCCAACAGCCATTCTTCAAAGGGTTGAATCTCACTCTCTGATAGAGGTTTGACATGCTCTTCTGATGGTGAAGCAGTCATTTTTTCTTTGCCTTTGAGGTTTCCTTTCTTCTTGTCCAAAATAGAGTGGAGGAACTGAAGGTCGAAGCATAGGGACACATCATCAGTTCCTGCCCACTTGAGAACTTCAACTTCTTCAGATTCAAATTCTGCAGCCTGTGCAAGTATCTGATGCAGAGGTCCCATTCTCCACTTTCTCCATGTCAGCACCCTTTGAAATTGCCTGTCAAGTTCAGCATAGTTGATAAGGTGCTCTTGTGTAGATATGGTGACTTGAAGTTCTGTAGCAGAGAGAGGTTGGATCTCTGATGCAGGTTCCCCCTCATTATCAGAGATAGGGATATCAGATACTTCTTGTGTAATAACCAACTCTGATTCTGGTTCCCCCTGAGGTTCTGATTCCTTGGGGGGAGAGCTGGCCTTCTTCTTCTTCTTCTTTTCTCTGATGGGAGAGTGTGAGCTATCAGAGTCAGTCTGAATGATTGCTTTTCTTCTTCTTCTTTTCTGTCTTAGTTTCTTGATAGGGGCCATATCTGATGCACCCTCTGCTGATGCATCTACTTCTGGTGCAACTTTCTCAGGAGTTGTCACTTGTTCCTTCTGAGTTTTCTTCTTGGGCTTAGTAAGAGCAGGTCTCGACTTAGCAGTCACATTCCTATTCTGCTCAAGTCGTTCTTCCCTCTTCAGCTCAGCAGCAATGGCCACATGTACCTTGGGAGATGCAGTAAGAAATATAGTTTTGGAGTGATCAACAGTAGAGGGGTTTCTGAGCTCTACTTGAGACTTGGAGATGACCTTTGAAAGGAGAAGGCCATGACCCATCTTTGTTGTGAACAAGCCTGTTTTCTTGTCCTTCTTTTCTACTGATTCAGTGAGAGATTTGTACAGTACCTTCCCCCAGTTGATGTTCATCCCATGATGTACTGCATATAGAGCCTTTGCATTGGTGTTGTTCATTTGATCAGTTGAGCTTGTTTTGCACCACAGACATCGATGCATGATGCTCATCAGTTTTTCATAGTCCCTCTTCAGCAGGTTCTTTTTCATGTAGAGCTTATCTACTCCGGAAGCATCTGGGCGGCAGTAAGTGTCTACAAATGTCTCAACAGAGACTTCAACTGACTCTAGGTCAATGAGAGTGGGAGTATCTTCATCTTGTGAGTCGAGTTCGATGTTGAAGAACTCGTTCAGTGCTTCAGCATCAATCTTCAGGTCCTTCCCTTGGACTTGAGAGTGAATGGTGTTGTCAGCGATGTAGGCGTTGAGATAGAACTCAGCCACATCCAGGTTGCTGAAGTGCTCATAAGGATGAGCCACAATCTTGGTCAGCTGCGAGTCATTCATTCCGGCAATGACCGCTTTCATCACTTTTGATTTTTCTGCCAACATCGGCAGAGATGTCATGTCAACTTTCATTCTAGTGGCTATGTTAGCCACAAGTGCCTTGGCTTCTGATTCTGAGAGGTCGGAGATGTTAATGAATTTCATTTTCAGATTTTTGGAAAGATTTGAGAGGTTTGAAGGTTGGAAGTTTAGAGAGATAGAGCTTGAAGGTAAAATTGCAGTAGCGATTTAGGTTTCAGAAAGAGTATATATGAATTTGGGTTAGTGGACGTTTGATATAATTTGCGGTTTCGAGGTCGCATTAAATGGATTGTGGGCGGAAAGCCGTTTTCCAAAAGTGGTAATAACTACCGGGTGTAAAATGGTAACTTCCGGTTTATTGAACAGTCTCGTCCGAAATTTTCAGAAAATTTGCTAAGTCCACAGCCCGTCTGATGAATATTAGCCCTTGTATCAGAGATAGAGATGTTCTGATACGAGGACCTCTGATGAATGCCAAGTCTGATCTTTCCTGCAACTCTGGCTTTTGCGAGTCTGATCTTTGCAATTCTGATTCAAGCTTCTGATGGATAAGAGTCCAGGTACCAGAGATGGGGTGTTCTGATGAATCCACATCTGGTACTTCTGCAACTCTGATTTATGTATCTCTGGGAAGATCATCCATCATTCCCAGTTCTTCTCTTAACTTGTTAAACCTTGCCTCTGAAAGAGGTTTGGTTAGGATATCCGCAAGCTGATCTTCAGTTGGAACATGCTCAATTGAGATGTGCTTCTTCTCCACATGATCTCTGATGAAGTGATGTCTGATCTCAATGTGTTTAGTCCTTGAATGCAGCACAGGATTCTGAGTGATGGCAATAGCACTTGTATTGTCACACAGCAGCTTGATCTCCTTAGCTTGAACTCCATAATCCTTGAGTTGTTGCTTCATCCAGAGTAATTGAGCACAGCAGCTTCCAGCAGCAATGTACTCAGCTCCAGCAGTGCTAGTTGAGATTGAATTCTGCTTCTTGCTAAACCAGGAGACAAGTCTTCCACCTAGCATTTGGCAATGACCAGAAGTGCTCTTCCTGTCCAATCTACAACCTGCAAAATCTGAGTCAGAGTAACCAATTAGTTCAAAGTTACCTCCCTTAGGATACCATAGTCCTGCATTCGGATTTCCTTTGATATATCTGATGATCTTCTTAGCAGCGACTAGATGACTCTCCTTGGGCTTTGATTGGTATCTGGCACAGATTCCTACTGCAAAAGCTATGTCTGGTCTGCTTGCAGTCAGATAGAGGAGAGATCCAATGATTCCTCTATATGTTGTAGCATCAACATCTTTTCCTTCATCATCTGGTCCAATTCCTTGAGATGCATTCATAGGAATTTTGACTGAAGACTTTCCATCAATTCCAAATTTCTTGATAAGATCTCTGGTGTACTTTCCTTGGTTGATAAAGATGCCTTCTGGTACTTGTTTGACTTGTAATCCAAGAAAGTAATTGAGTTCTCCCATCATACTCATTTCAAACTTACTCTGCATAACTTGAGAAAATTTCTTGCATAATTCTGGATTAGTGCTTCCAAATATAATGTCATCAACATAAATTTGTACTAACAGAATATGATTATCAACAGAGATCTGAAATAGAGTTTTGTCAACCTTTCCTTTAGTAAACCCATGGTTCACTAAGAATAGAGACAATGTGTCATACCAAGCTCTGGGAGCTTGCTTAAGACCATAAAGGGCCTTTCTGAGCTTGTAGACACAAGAAGATTGAGTAGGAATGACAAAACCTGGAGGTTGTTCAACATAAACTTCCTCTTCAAGTTCTCCATTCAGGAATGCACTCTTGACATCCATCTGGTAGACTTTGATGTTATTGTAGGCAGCATAGGCTAGGAATATCCTGATTGCTTCCAGTCTGGCAACAGGTGCAAAGGTCTCATCAAAATCTATGCCTTCTTCTTGACAGTATCCCTTTGCTACAAGCCTTGCTTTATTCCTTACAATGTTGCCTTCTTCATCTGCTTTGTTCTTGAATACCCATTTGGTTCCAATGACATTCTGATGCTTTGGTCGAGGAACAAGTTCCCATACTTGATTCCTTTCAAATTGTGTCAGCTCTTCTTGCATTGCATTTATCCAGTCTGAGTCTTCTAGAGCTTCTTCTACACTCATTGGTTCCATCTGAGATATGCAGCAGGTGAACATGGCTTCTCTTCTAGATGCAGATCTGGTCCTAACACCACTGGTGACTTGACCAATTACTTGATTAGGAGGATGATCTCTTAACCAAGTTAGATCGGGTTCTGATAGTTGCTGTCTAGGCAACTCTGATGATTCATCTTCTGATTCTTCATCTTCATCTTTGTCTATCAGAATTGGGTTAGTAGTAGGAGTTGAGAATACAGGATTGATAGAAACCTCTTCTGATGGTTCTGAGCTTTTGTCTTCAAGATTGATCTTCTGCAGGGTTTCTGATAGTTCTTCTGTAGAGGTGCTATCATCAAACTTGACATGAATGGATTCTTCAACTTGTATAGTTCTCTTGTTAAGTATTCTATAGGCTTTACTTGAGCTTGAGTAGCCTAGGAATACACCTTCATCAGCTTTTTCTTGAAATACTTTCAGATTATCCTTTCCATTGTTTAGAATGTAGCACTTGCATCCAAACACATGGAAGTAGCTAATGTTTGGCTTTCTTCCTTTCCACAGCTCGTAGGGGGTCTTCTGATGATTCTTGTGGATCATGCTTCTGTTCTGAGTGTAGCATGCAGTGTTGATTGCTTCAGCCCAGTATCTGATGGGCAACCCTGATTCAGCAATCATGGTCCTTGCAGCTTCCTTCAGTGTTCTGTTCCTTCTTTCTGCAACACCATTTTGTTGGGGTGTTCTGGCAGCAGAGAGTTGATGGAATGTGCCATTCTGATCACAGAAGTCTTTGATCACCTTGTTGACAAATTCAGTTCCTCTGTCAGATCTGATTATCCTGACCTTCATGTTCTTCTCAGTCTGAAGTTGCTTTAACAGAGATGGCAACTTCTGAAGAGTTTCATTCTTCTTTGTTAGGAACACAGTCCAAGTGTATCTTGAGTAGTCATCAACCATAACAAGAGTATATCTTTTTCCACCAACACTGGGTGTCACGCCCCGGACCTCCCCGGACACGTCAACAACCCGCCGTACAATACGAATAGTCAACCGCAGTCCAACACATTCATATTATACAAGGCGTCTCGAATATCATTCACACGTAAGCCATCCATAAACAAACATAATAAGTAATTCATAATGCAGCGGAAAACATTGTTTAAAACAAAAAGGCCACACCGGGCTATTCATGAGCACGCAGGCTCCATAGTAAAATATCCATGAGCATGTTTATTAATGTTTAAAATCCGAATGGAGGAAGCACGAACCAAGTCTTCGCTCCTAGATGATCTCTCGAGCAACGAGCACAGGAAGCAAGCTCTAGCCTCAACCTGAAAAATGGTGGTGGGACGCCCCCGAAGGGGTCAGCACTCTATAGGGCTATAAAGTGCTGGTGTGGATGGCATCTAATAGATATACAACAAGTATTTCAAACACAAGACCCTCAAATAGGGTGATAGTATAATATAGGCCGTAACCCCAAGTTACCCCTTTTTAAAAATATACTTACTTTATATATAAAGTCAAGTAGTCGGCCCATAGGCCCAAGGTTTGTTCATCAAACATACCCCAAAATCCCGTGACCCCTAGTCACAACAATACATAGGGTTCAACCCTAACACATATGTTTGCATTCTCGAGTCCAACTCGACTACATCACCATGCACCTTAATTAACATAAGCTAACTACTCCACTGTGCATTTCTCGAGTCCAACTCGACTACATCACCATGCACCTTAATTAACATAAGCTAACTACTCCACCGTGCATTTCTCGAGTCCAACTCGACTACATCACCATGCACAACAATCACCTCACCATGTCTACCCAATGCAATTCTATGAGCACGGCTCAAGTACATCTCCTTACATTGGCATAGACCCCAATTCCTAAGCACTCACTATGCCTAGAATTGTAATATCAACAATCTATTTTGGGACATCCCTACGGACTGCCCAACCATGGTCTTAACATCACGTTACATCAAATTTGTCACTTGCATCACAATCAAGTACATCAATTATAATCAAATCCTTAGATTCAATTCCCTTATCAATTACAACAATCATTAACTAGTATTTCAATACTATTAAGATTATTCTTATCCATCATATATTCCATTTGTAAAACCCTACATATTTAGAGATATGTAGCAGCAACTTAATCATTCAATGTAATACATAAATAATCATTTATGTATCTACACAATTCACACATGAGTAAAATGACCATTTCACACAATAGTTCATTTGACTCCATTTTCATCAATACTTTACCAAATCGTTTCCCATTTCATTCTTTGGAAAATAGATCAATATTCCATCAATAATTTATCATCATAATCCATGGAAAACATTATTTAGGCATTTAGGTAATCTCATGCTTAACCTACAAGTTGTAAGCAACTAGATGTCGATCCTCACCTCAAATGAGCTTTAAAACCTCCCTTCTCGATCCAATGACCAAAGCCTCGGCCAAGGAAGATTGGGAACTAGTTCATTGCTTGAAAATGGGTGCTAAACAGCCTCCTCAAGTTGCTATTTCAACCCCGAATTGTTGATACGAAAACAGCCCCTAGAACGGGTGTTTTCCGGCTAACTCGATTCCTAGTTTTCCAATATTTGCATCTAGGTTAGTATCTAACCTTTACATCAATTAAAGTCACATAATAATATCATTTTATACACTCCAATCAGTGTATAATAGTTCTTCAATCATTTATATGATTTAGGCAATAGGGAGGAAGGTTTTGGATTCAAACTTACTTTGAATACGAAAACGTTTCCTGCGAGGTCGTGTTTTGCTCGGTCAATTTGGAAGCCTTCCACTACTCCGATTGATGCAAACCAGACCTTCACGGATTCTTCGTCTTGAGAGCTTTCTGTTGGTATCTCGTACGCCTTATTTGGATGTGTATAACTCGAGATATGAAGCAAACAAGTAACCCTTGCACTGGAGGAAAAACCTGCGGGCAGTTTGCTTTCTCCTTGCTCTTTTAGGTTGTGTGGCTCTCTTCTTCCCTCTTATCTTGGGGAGTTCGAATGGGAGCTGGGGAAGTGTTATCTTGGCCTTAACTTAGCCTCAAAAGTCAAAGGATAGGAGTGGGTTGGCATGTGGGATGATTGAGCAAGATACCTCAATCAAAAAAAAATGGGGAGAGGGTCCATTTGGTTCACAAACATGTCATGTTCAGTCTCCCTCTCCTTTTGTCCGCCCCAACCAAGGTTTTTAACTCATTCTCTTTATTTTGCAGGTGCCAAGAAGGTGTGGGGTGCTCCCCAAGTGATCCCAATCAATTTGGGGTCCAAAACATCTACCAATACTTCCAAAATTAGGAAGATGGGTCCTATTGTTTTATCTCTTGTCAAAGATGCCTTTTTGTACTCATCCTAATTTATTTAGAACAAGTCAACTTATTAAATCACATTATTGATCTCCAATATGTGTAGGCTCATCCCAATAATTTACTTGATGGATATTTTAGAAGGAAAATCCTACTCCCATTATTTAGCTCAATAATGCCAAAGATGGGGTTATAGGCATTTGTATTCTCCTTTAATCATTCTATCACTTATGTAACATTTGTCATAAATATTATTGGGCTACTAGCCATGTGGGTCACTCCCGAGTGGGTCTAGAACGCCATTCTCGAATACTTGCTATTTTTAGCAGGTTGGGCCCAAAATAATGTTTGGGCCGCCCGACCTTCCTCAAATTGTCTTGAAAGATTATGTATCACTATTTAGATAATGTTGGGCTCTTTTATTTATTAGTAAGTCCCGAATAAGTATTTTCAAAACCCGACACTAATGTACGAGTTTGAACAGTACAATATTCGATCATTAATTACGTAAAACATTAATCGTTTTACAAAAGTTTGGGAATCAGAAATCCAATACATAAACTTTGAATATTTAAATCAAATCTTCAAGGACGTTTGGGTGCGGTGTCACAAGTTCACCCCCCCTTAACAGGAATTTCGTCCCCGAAATTCACAGCTCTACTCGAATAGGATAGCATACTGCTTCCTCATCAAAGCCTCTGTTTCCCATGTCTCTTCTTCGACCCGATCGCCCTTCCAAAGTACTTCGACCATTGATACATGAAACACATTATGTATCTTCTCTAATTCAGGAGTCAACTGTAGACGATATGCAACGGCCCCAATCCTTTCTATAATTCTGAATGGACCTATGTATCGTGGGTTAAGCTTCCCTCTGGTTTGGAATCGAATGATTCCTTTCCTAGGAGAAACTTTCAAGAATACCTCGTCATCAACCTTAAACTCTAAGGTTCTTCGGCGCTTATCTGCATAACTCTTTGTCTATCCTGAGCCGCTTTGAGTCCCTCTCGAATCAACTTCACCTTTGACTTGGTGATCTCGACCAACTCAGTACCCTCGAGTTTGGCCATGCCAACCTCGTCCCAGCATAACGGTGTACGGCACCTCCTCCCATACAATGCCTCGTATGGAGGCATGCCGATGCTTGCCTGATAACTGTTGTTATAGGCAAACTCCACGAGTGCTAAGTGGTTGTCCCAACTTCCTTGAAACTCCAATGCACAAGCCCTCAGCATGTCTTCTAAGATCTGTATGACTCTTTCAGACTGCCCATCCGTCTGTGGGTGGAAAGCAGTACTGAACTTCAGCCTCGTTCCCATAGGCTCCTGAAATTTCGGCCAAAAACGTGATGTGAATCGTGGGTCTCTATCAGATGCAATGGTCACTCGGACTCCATGTAGCCTCACGATCTCATCCGTGTACAATTTGGCCAACCTCTCAAGTGGGTAAGTAGTGTTGATAGGCAAGAAGTGTGCACTCTTCGTGAGCCCATCCACAACAACCCAAAATGCATCATAGTTCCGAATTGTCCGTGGTAAACCTACCACGAAACCCATAGTCACATGTTCCCACTTCCATTCAGGAATGGAAAGTGGTTGTAACAAGCCTGCTGGATGCTGATGTTCTGCCTCGACTTGTTGACAAGTAAGGCATCGACTGATGTACTCGGCTATTTCCCTCTTCATTCCAGACCACCAGTAACTTTCCTTCAAATCACGGTACATTTTCGTGCCCCCCGGGTGCATGGCATAAGCCGATGAATGAGCCTCCTCTAAGATGGACTTTCGGAGCTCCTCATCTGACGGTACACACACCCGGTCACGAAATAACAAGAGACCATCATCTCTTTCCCTGAAACCCTCCACCGGTCCCGCTTGCATGCGTTCCCAGACCTTTATAAGTTCTACGTCAGTCTCTTGACCCTTCTTAACCTCATCAAGTAAGGTCGGTCTCACCTCGAATCGTGCCAATAAGGCACCGTCGCTAGATACATCCAATTGGGCCCTCAGTGCCCTCAAACTAGTCAACAATGCCCCAGACGAACTCTTCCGACTGAGGGCATCTGCTACAACGTTTGCCTTACCTGGATGGTTCTCAATAACTAGATGGTAGTCCTTTATCAACTCCATCCACCGTCTCTGTCTCATGTTTAATTCTCTCTGAGTAAACACGTACTTCAAGCTCTTATGATCAGTATATATGTGACATGTCTCTCCGTAGAGATAATGTCTCCAAACCTTCAGTGCAAACCCTACTGCTCCCAGCTCCAGATCATGGGTAGGATAATTTACCTCATGCTTCTTCAAATGTCGTGAAGCATAGGCAATTACCCTCCCTTCCTGCATCAACACACACCCAAACCCTTGGATGCTCGCGTCGCTATAGACATCGTACCCCACACCCTGTTTGGGTAATGCAAGTACCGGTGCCTCAGTCAATCGCTTCTTCAGTTCGATGAACCCTTTCTCACATTTGTCATCCCGTATAAACTTAGCTCCCTTTCGAGTGAGCTTCGTCAACGGCGACGCCAAAACAGAGAACTTCTCCACGAACTTTCTATAATAGCCTGCCAATCCAAGGAAACTACGAATTTCCTTGACATTCTTTGGTCTCTCCCATTCGGTAATGGCCTCTATCTTCTTGTTATCAACAGCAATTCCCGATCCCGAAACCACATGCCCGAGAAAGCCAATTTCCTTTAGCCAAAATTCACATTTAGAAAATTTGGCATAAAGTTGCTTCTCCCGTAGGGTCTCAAGAACAAGTATCAAGTGCTCTTCATGCTCTTCTTCACTCTTTGAGTAAATCAAGATGTCATCTATGAACACAATCACGAATCGGTCCAAGTATTTATGAAATACTCGGTTCATCAAGTCCATGAATGCCGCTGGGGCGTTTGTTAACCCAAACGACATAACCAGGAACTCAAAATGCCCATACCTTGTGCGGAAAGCACTCTTTGGTATGTCGTCTTCCTTAATCTTCAATTGATGGTACCCCGACCTCAAGTCAATCTTCGAAAACACGGTTGCTCCTCGTAGTTGATCAAACAAGTCATCAATCCTAGGCAAAGGATACCTATTCTTGATTGTGACCTTGTTCAGTTGACGATAGTCAATGCACATTCGAAGTGTCCCATCTTTCTTTTTCACAAAAAGAACTGGTGCTCCCCACGGGGAGTGGCTTGGTCTAATGAAACCATTATCCAAAAGCTCTTGCAATTGGGTTTTCAACTCGTTAAGTTCAGCGGGTGCCATACGGTATGGCGGTATGGAGATTGATTTGGTACCAGGCTCGACCTCGATCACAAATTCAATCTCTCTATCAGGTGGAAGCCCCGGTAGGTCTTTAGGGAAGACATCCGGATGCTTACAAACCACCCTCACATCATCGATGTTCGTTTCTTCTTTGGTTTTGTCAACCACGTATGCTAGATATGCGTGGCATCCCTTCCTCATCATACTTCTCGCTCTCACGGCGGATATGATACAGCTATTTGATCTCCCTCGATCGCCCTCGAAGCGTAGGGTCTCCCCATCATTGCCTTCGAGTTCAAGAACCTTCGTGTAGCAATCTACCCTAGCATGGTTCCTTTCTAGCCAATCCATCCCTAGGATTGCATCGAATTCAATCATGCTCAGCGGTACGAAGTCACACGTCAAGGTTTGACCATTAACCTCCACCCCACAAGATGGATAGTAACAAGTTCTTTCCACGTCGTCCCCTAGTGGTGTTGATACCACTAAGGTTTGCATCAATGGTGCGGATTGCACCCCCCAACCTCCTGGCGAACGCTTCATTCACAAATGAACGTTGCGCCCCGGTATCGATAAGGATTCGCGCATCCTTCCCATTAATCTTTAGTGTCCCTACATTCATGAACCATATAAGACATTTCTCCTACCCTCCCTAATCATTTATAGGGGGTTACAATGTTCACACGCATGTTAGGGATCAAGAAAAGGTCTTATCGTCGCAAAACGGTGCGAAAAATCACATTTCGGCAATCTGGGTGCCAGGCACGGCGTGCCTGGGGTAGGCACGATCGTGCCTGGCTTGGGAAAAAGACCCTGGGCGCTACTGCCTTGGAGACACGATCGTGCCTGCCTTAGGCACGATCGTGCCTGGGTCGGGAAACTTCACTGGCAGACACTGCCTTGCAGGCACGATCGTGCGTGCCGTAGGCACGACCGTGCCTGGGTCGGGAAATGCTCAGGTACCTACTGCCTTGTAGGCACGATCGTGCCTACCCTAGGCACGACCGTGCCTGGGCGAAAACAGCCCGAAATGGTCCGAAATCTTCCCGGTTCGACCCTAAAGCTTCGTGCATTGATCCTAACAATTAGTAACCTCAATTTATGGACTAATTAAGGATAAAACACGAGTATACGAGAGGCGATACCTGCAACGGAATCCGGGTTAGCTTGAGTATCCGCCCCCGCCATCGCATGGACTCTAGCGTGAGTCCTCCCTTGATTCACAGACGGCGCGTTACTCACACTTGCTCCGCCATGTTCCTTACTTGCTTGAGAGGCCCCGGCTTGACTCCGTATGCCTATAGTCGTACTACTTGAGCCCAAAGTTTGGTCGGGTACAAGTTGTGGGCAATTCGCATTCGTGTGTCCGATCTCTCTGCATCGGTAGCACCTAGGAGGGTCCCAACACTTACCCGGGTGGTGCTTCTTACAATTTGTGCACTTAGGTACTCTCGAACCTTTTGACCTCGAGCTCTGGCCACCCGAGCCTCGGCTCCTCCCAAGCGATAATGTGTGTGCCCCGAAGGTTTTGTCACCCTCAACATTTGTCCTCCTAGAATGTCCTTGGGGGTCGTGGTCTCCCCATTTTCTTTTCCTTCCTAATGGTGCGTCCTTAGCTTGCCTAGCTTGGCGTTTTTGTATAAGCCTAGCACGTTCACGTTGAAGCCAATTTATGACCATGCCCATTTGTTCAATGGGTGCATTATCAAGGTCCTCATCACTCAAATCATCTCCTTCGTCACCCGAAGCCTTGAGTGGTTCAGTTTTGCCATAACAAGATGATTCTTCCTTGGTCTTAACATGACCACCACTCACGATTTGAGCTTCAAGAATTTCATGCACCTTTGGTCCTAAGGGCTTTTCTCGGTTGACATGCCCGGTTCCACCCGGTGCAAGCCCTTCCGAGTTCTCCCTATTCATAATACCACCATCACCCACCATCGCTGAAAGAAATAATTAGAATGAGTCATTAGACTCGTTTCAAATGTCAACTGACAGATAGGCACTTAAGACATCTCTTGGGCCAAGTCACCGCCATACCAATCGTTAAGGGCGCCATCTTAACAATTAGAGACCTTGCAACTCAAACACCAAAAGTTCTTAAGTACAAAACGTTTTTGCTCATGGTTTTCAAAAATCATTTTGAAAAGAGAATTTTGAGACTTCATTATGAAGTTTATGGACTAAGTCTCTGATACCAACTTAATTGTCACGCCCCGGACCTCCCCGGACACGTCAACAACCCGCCGTACAATACGAATAGTCAACCGCAGTCCAACACATTCATATTATACAAGGCGTCTCGAATATCATTCACACGTAAGCCATCCATAAACAAACATAATAAGTAATTCATAATGCAGCGGAAAACATTGTTTAAAACAAAAAGGCCACACCGGGCTATTCATGAGCACGCAGGCTCCATAGTAAAATATCCATGAGCATGTTTATTAATGTTTAAAATCCGAATGGAGGAAGCACGAACCAAGTCTTCGCTCCTAGATGATCTCTCGAGCAACGAGCACAGGAAGCAAGCTCTAGCCTCAACCTGAAAAATGGTGGTGGGACGCCCCCGAAGGGGTCAGCACTCTATAGGGCTATAAAGTGCTGGTGTGGATGGCATCTAATAGATATACAACAAGTATTTCAAACACAAGACCCTCAAATAGGGTGATAGTATAATATAGGCCGTAACCCCAAGTTACCCCTTTTTAAAAATATACTTACTTTATATATAAAGTCAAGTAGTCGGCCCATAGGCCCAAGGTTTGTTCATCAAACATACCCCAAAATCCCGTGACCCCTAGTCACAACAATACATAGGGTTCAACCCTAACACATATGTTTGCATTCTCGAGTCCAACTCGACTACATCACCATGCACCTTAATTAACATAAGCTAACTACTCCACTGTGCATTTCTCGAGTCCAACTCGACTACATCACCATGCACCTTAATTAACATAAGCTAACTACTCCACCGTGCATTTCTCGAGTCCAACTCGACTACATCACCATGCACAACAATCACCTCACCATGTCTACCCAATGCAATTCTATGAGCACGGCTCAAGTACATCTCCTTACATTGGCATAGACCCCAATTCCTAAGCACTCACTATGCCTAGAATTGTAATATCAACAATCTATTTTGGGACATCCCTACGGACTGCCCAACCATGGTCTTAACATCACGTTACATCAAATTTGTCACTTGCATCACAATCAAGTACATCAATTATAATCAAATCCTTAGATTCAATTCCCTTATCAATTACAACAATCATTAACTAGTATTTCAATACTATTAAGATTATTCTTATCCATCATATATTCCATTTGTAAAACCCTACATATTTAGAGATATGTAGCAGCAACTTAATCATTCAATGTAATACATAAATAATCATTTATGTATCTACACAATTCACACATGAGTAAAATGACCATTTCACACAATAGTTCATTTGACTCCATTTTCATCAATACTTTACCAAATCGTTTCCCATTTCATTCTTTGGAAAATAGATCAATATTCCATCAATAATTTATCATCATAATCCATGGAAAACATTATTTAGGCATTTAGGTAATCTCATGCTTAACCTACAAGTTGTAAGCAACTAGATGTCGATCCTCACCTCAAATGAGCTTTAAAACCTCCCTTCTCGATCCAATGACCAAAGCCTCGGCCAAGGAAGATTGGGAACTAGTTCATTGCTTGAAAATGGGTGCTAAACAGCCTCCTCAAGTTGCTATTTCAACCCCGAATTGTTGATACGAAAACAGCCCCTAGAACGGGTGTTTTCCGGCTAACTCGATTCCTAGTTTTCCAATATTTGCATCTAGGTTAGTATCTAACCTTTACATCAATTAAAGTCACATAATAATATCATTTTATACACTCCAATCAGTGTATAATAGTTCTTCAATCATTTATATGATTTAGGCAATAGGGAGGAAGGTTTTGGATTCAAACTTACTTTGAATACGAAAACGTTTCCTGCGAGGTCGTGTTTTGCTCGGTCAATTTGGAAGCCTTCCACTACTCCGATTGATGCAAACCAGACCTTCACGGATTCTTCGTCTTGAGAGCTTTCTGTTGGTATCTCGTACGCCTTATTTGGATGTGTATAACTCGAGATATGAAGCAAACAAGTAACCCTTGCACTGGAGGAAAAACCTGCGGGCAGTTTGCTTTCTCCTTGCTCTTTTAGGTTGTGTGGCTCTCTTCTTCCCTCTTATCTTGGGGAGTTCGAATGGGAGCTGGGGAAGTGTTATCTTGGCCTTAACTTAGCCTCAAAAGTCAAAGGATAGGAGTGGGTTGGCATGTGGGATGATTGAGCAAGATACCTCAATCAAAAAAAAATGGGGAGAGGGTCCATTTGGTTCACAAACATGTCATGTTCAGTCTCCCTCTCCTTTTGTCCGCCCCAACCAAGGTTTTTAACTCATTCTCTTTATTTTGCAGGTGCCAAGAAGGTGTGGGGTGCTCCCCAAGTGATCCCAATCAATTTGGGGTCCAAAACATCTACCAATACTTCCAAAATTAGGAAGATGGGTCCTATTGTTTTATCTCTTGTCAAAGATGCCTTTTTGTACTCATCCTAATTTATTTAGAACAAGTCAACTTATTAAATCACATTATTGATCTCCAATATGTGTAGGCTCATCCCAATAATTTACTTGATGGATATTTTAGAAGGAAAATCCTACTCCCATTATTTAGCTCAATAATGCCAAAGATGGGGTTATAGGCATTTGTATTCTCCTTTAATCATTCTATCACTTATGTAACATTTGTCATAAATATTATTGGGCTACTAGCCATGTGGGTCACTCCCGAGTGGGTCTAGAACGCCATTCTCGAATACTTGCTATTTTTAGCAGGTTGGGCCCAAAATAATGTTTGGGCCGCCCGACCTTCCTCAAATTGTCTTGAAAGATTATGTATCACTATTTAGATAATGTTGGGCTCTTTTATTTATTAGTAAGTCCCGAATAAGTATTTTCAAAACCCGACACTAATGTACGAGTTTGAACAGTACAATATTCGATCATTAATTACGTAAAACATTAATCGTTTTACAAAAGTTTGGGAATCAGAAATCCAATACATAAACTTTGAATATTTAAATCAAATCTTCAAGGACGTTTGGGTGCGGTGTCACACTGGGAGTTTCATCTGGTCCAAATAAATCCATGTGAATCAGATTTAGAGGACAAGTAGAAAGATCTCCAGCTATGGGTTTGAATGAGGTCTTCACTTGTTTGCCCTTCTGACAAGCACTGCAGAGGGTCTCCTTCTTGTAAACAATGTTAGGCAGACCATCTACAATGTGTTCCCTTGCCAGTTTGTTGATGGTTTTGAAATTCAGGTGGCTAAGCTTCTTGTGCCAGTCCCAGCTTAGCTTTGAATTGTCTTTGGCTATCAAGCAGGTTCCATCTTTTGCTGTTTGCCAGTCAACAACATAGATGTTCTTTCTTCTCTTGGCAGTAAGAACCACTTCCTTGGTTGTCTCATGCTTGACATAGCATAAGGTCTTGGTGAATTCAACTGTGTAGCCTTTGTCACAGAACTGGCTAGCACTCAGGAGGTTGAATTTCAGACCTTTGACATATGAGACATCTTCAATGACTATCTGGTTCTTGATCAGCTTTCCTCTTCCTTTTGTTTGACCATCCTTGTCATTTCCTCCAAAAGTGACTCGGGGTCCATTGATTTTCTGGAACTCTGATAGGCAACTCTTGTCACCTGTCATGTGTCTGGAGCATCCACTATCTATAAACCATTCTTGCTCTGAGATGGCTCCAGCACACAGTTCCTGCAAAATTAAAAGGAAGATTTAGGTACCCAAGCAACGTTGGGTCCTGGGGGGTAATGCAGTCTTGGTAGTTGGTAGCATTTTGGTCTCATCAACTGAAACCTTGGTGGATGGTACCCATTGTCCACCTGGTAGTCGTAGTAAACAGATGTATGATTCACTTTGGGCAGATGCTTGTGAGGATCATGCTTTCTGTTTGCATACTTTTGCATAGCCTTCTTAGTTGGAAAGAAGTCCCATATACTATCAAGATCAGAGGAGCGTTTAACTTTAGGCTTCTGAGGTTGACCAGACAACCTCTTTTGCCTATAGTTAATCTTCTCTTGATATCTGCCTCTCTGATAGCAGTTTCTGACACCATTGTCATGAGATTGTCTGATAGGATTAGGCCTTTGAGTATTATTTTTCTGAAAACTCTTATTGTGATTAAGTCTTCTGCCTGGTTCTTTATTTTTCAAAACTTGTTTTGGTTTGGCCTTTAGATTTTGCCTCTCTGGTATGACTTTCTCATGAACAACTTTAGTACCAGAAGTACTAGCATGGCAGATGGGGCCACAAGTCTGTGAAACTATGACCTTTTTGGCTTTAGCAACTTGGGTGCTAGGCCTTACAGAAGATTCACCAGAC
Organism: Cuscuta epithymum; assembly: GCA_945859915.1. Classification (NCBI taxonomy): domain Eukaryota; kingdom Viridiplantae; phylum Streptophyta; class Magnoliopsida; order Solanales; family Convolvulaceae; genus Cuscuta; species Cuscuta epithymum. The sequence goes on from CAMAPF010000923.1 coordinate 1,053,093, forward strand.
TTGGGTTCAACATATCCAAGACCAGGGGTAGAGTTGTGAAAGTCATTGATACCCTTCATAGAAGATTGCATCTTCAGAAGGCTATTGTATCGGACTTCAAGATGTTCAATCTCTCTTATTCTCTTTAGAAGAGACTCATTTTCAGCTTTCAGCTTACTGTTCTCTTCTTTAATAAAGGAATAATATCCTTGAATAGTTTTGAACTCTTCCCAAAATGATGTCATTGGATCATCATTTAAGGCTGTGCCTACCGAAGAGGAAATAGAATTAGCTGTAGAGCATACCTCATCATCAGATTGTGCCATGAGGCAAAGGTCTTCAGTTTCTGCATCCAAGCAGCAGAATGCTTCATCAGAGTCAGAGTCTGAACTGGACTCTGATTCAGATAGTGGATCTTTCTCAGCTTGTTCTGAGACGAAGGCTCTTCTTCTTCTGTGTTGATCTTCAGCTTTTGTCTCTCCTTCTTGTCCTTGCTTCTTGGACACTCTAGGGAATGGGCAGTTAGCCTTGAAGTGACCAGGCTGTCTGCAGTTGTAGCAGAGATACTCTCCATTTCTTTCAGAAGATTTGGTCTTCTGATGAGGTCTTCTGATGGAAGATGGACTCCTTCCATCTTTCTTCATAAACTTTCTGAATTTTCTGGCAAAGGCAGCCATATACTCATCAGATAAAAAAGTAGAAGAGTCAAAGTTACTTACCTTTGAGGTGCTGGCAGTGAGAGCAGTGGTGGTCCTCTCATCAGGAACTTCCTCCTTCTCTTCGTGCATCTCAAACTCATAAGCCTTGAGATCAGAAATGAGTTTCTCAGTGGCATAGGTCTTGATGTTTTTGCTTTCCTGGACTGCAATCACCTTCATCTTCCAAGCTGAAGGCAGTCCCCTGAGGATCTTCATGTTGACTTCTTTGATAGTGAGCTCCTTCCCAAGCTCAGAAATCTCACTGATGAGAATCAGCAGTCTCTCATGCATCTTAGCAATGCATTCTTCTGGCAGAAGTTTGAAGTCATCAAATTTCTTCATTGCAATGGTCAACTTGTTATCTCTTTCTTGCTCATCTCCTGCTCCAATCTCATCCAGCTTATCCCAGATTTCTTTGGCAGTTTTGCACTTCTTGATTCTGTTGAAGTATCTTTCATCAATAGCCTTGTAGAGGATGTCCTTGGCTATATTATCTAGATTGTACTGCCTTTTCTCTTCCTTGGTCCATTCTGACCGGGCTTTCTCAATCATCTGGGGCTGAGAGTTATCAATAGAGTGAGCAGGATTGATCTTCATGAACTGGATAAAGGGGCCATTCTCCAAGACTTCCCACATTTCATCATGAAGGGCACATAGATGTGCCTTCATTCTGATCTTCCAATCATCATACTTCTGATCTGTGAACATAAGATGCTTTGCAAGAGAATTATCCATTATAATAAATAAAGAGGCTAGAAACAAGTGGATCTTTGTTCAAGAAGTAACCTAAAAGATTACAAGAACAAGGAGGCTTTGATACCACTTGTTGGTCCCGATTAAATAGTAATCAGTCTAGAGGGGGGGGGGTGAATAGACTGATTGGGTTTGCAAATTTTTCTCTAAGTCCAAACTGACTTATCAGAGAAGGTCTTACTCTGGTAACACAGGAAGGCTGGTTCTGATATCAGAACTGGCCTTGGCAGCGGATTCTGATCTGTCCGGGTAGCCTCAGAAACACTAAGGCAGATGCCTTTCTGATAACTCTGAAAACAAGATCTGCTGAACACAGATTCCAAGTCTTAGAGTTAATCAGTTAATGTCCTAAGTGCAGAAATATAAGTTGCAGTAAAGTAAACGACACCGGATATTTTTATAGTGGTTCAAGGAACAACGCGTTCCTCTAGTCCACTGTTCCACTAGCTTTGAAGTAGATCGGTTACAAAGCTTAAGTCCTAGCACTTAAGAAGTTCTCCACGCCTTCTTCAAGCCTAGCTGCCACCCAGGATGCAATTCCACGTCCTGATGGCTGGTCCTTTCACTCAGCTTCCCGGAAGTATCACCACTTCACTACTGCAGTTACTTGGACGCCCTTCTTTTCAGAAGATCCTTTGAAAAACAAAGTTTTTCCTCCAACTTGCTTCGTTACAAAAGATGTTTAATGAAGTTCTTGAAGAGTTGAAGAACAGGATGAACTTTGCTCTTGTTGGGGGTGAAAGATTGTGAGGTTGTATCTTCCCAACGTAAGCTTTTTCTTGTTTTTGTGTTGTAGATTTTTAATCTCAAGAATGCTTGTTGTATGAAGTTCAGAGCAAAAAGTTGTAGCAAAGCTGTTTTCCTATTCTTCGGTGAGTAGCTTATATACTTGGGTTGTCTGCCCGTTGGAGGAGGAGACAACTGCATTAAATGCGCGTACTGTGGATTTGACCAGTTGGACCCGCAGTTTTGGCAGGTTTCCATTTTTGTATAATATTCTCCAGGATTCTCGGTCAATCATCTGCAATTACTCCACAGCGTATCAGTCTCATTAAATGAGCATTGAATGCTTTCCTTGGATGAAATATCTCCTAGCCGTTAAAGGATTTCCCGGCCGTTGAGGACAGCTTCGAAATCTTCCAAGTGTAAAGCGGAGTCTGATGAGCTTCTCTGATGACATTCTGATCTTGGATTCTGATGGACTTATATGAGGAACTCTGATACTTCTCTGGAGTTGGATTCTGATGAAGCTTTTTCATCGAACTCTGATGTCTTTTTGATGTAGACTTCTGACGAGTCTCCGAGGAGCAATACTGATGGTTCTCTGATGCGCAACTCTCATGATTTCCGAGAGCGACTCTGAAACCAGTTCTCATATAGCAGCTCTGATCAGATCCACATAGCAACTCTGAAAGTCGATTATACTTACAACTGAAAATTCTAATACATAAAATCTAATTAGGGGTACTCTATAATTCTAATCTAAATATCCTAGCATCATCAAAATCTAATTACATTTATTCCTTACAGCGGCCCTGCGTCGACGCCCATTATTATTCGAGCGACTCCCGCCCTTGTCTCATCATCGGATCGGCTCCCAGCGCCGAGTCCCCCTATGCGCGGCCCAAAGCCGACGCCTATTATTGCTCGAGCGGCTCTCACCCTCGTCTCATCATCGGCTCCCAGCGCCGAGTCCTCTTATGCGCGGCCCAACGTCGACGCCTATTATTGCACGAGCGGCTCTTGCCCTGGTCTTATCATCGGATTAGCTCCCAGCGCCGAGTCCTCTTATGCGCGGACCAGCGCCGATGCCTATTATTGCACGAGCGGCTCTTGCCCTCGTCTTATCATCGGATCGGCTCCCAGCGCCGAGTCCTCTTATGCGCGGCCCAGCGTCGACGCCTATTATTGCACGAGCGGCTCTTGCCCTCGTCTCATCATCGGATTGGCTCCTAGCGTCGAGTCCACTTATGCGCGGCCCTGCGTCGACGCCTATTATTGCACGAGCGGCTCTGGCCCTCGTCTCATCATCGGATCGGCTCCCAGCGCCGAGCCCTCTTATGCGCGGCCCAACGTTGACGCCTATTATTGCACGAGCGGCTCTCGCCCTCGTCTCATCATCGGATCGGCTCCCAGCGCCGAGTCCTCTTATGCGCGGCCCAGCGTCGACGCCTCTTATCGTGCGAGCAGCTCTCACCCTCGTCCCATCATCGGATTGGCTCCCAGCGCCGAATCCTCTTTTGCGTGGCCCAACGTCGACGTCCATTATTATTTGAGCGGTTCTCACCCTCGTCTCATCATCGGTTCGGCTCCCAGCACCGAGTCCCATTATGCGCGGCTCAGCGCCGACGCCTATGATTGCACGAGCGGCTCTCGCCCTCGTCTCATCATCAGATCGGCGCACAGCGCCAAGTCCTCCTATGCGCGGCCCAATGTCGACGCCTATTGTTGTACGAGTGGCTCTCGCCCTCGTCTCATCACCGGATCGGCTCCCAGCGCCGAATCTTCTTATGCGCGGCCCAGCGTCGACGCCTATTATTGTACGAGTGGCTCTCGCCCTCGTTTTATCATTTGGTCAGCTCCTCAGCTCCGACCGGAGTTATTATCTCAAGACCGGTCTTAGTCGTCCTCGAATGGTGACCGTTGCTCTTGGATCGCGAAGGGCACCTAGTGTCCTCGCTCTTATTATTATACCGGCTTCTCAGCGCTGTCGTCTATCATTACATGAGCGGCTCTCGCCCTCATCTTATCATTTTGTGATGGCCTTAGCTTCATCACTCCCATCTCAAGACCGGTCTTAGCTGTCCTCGGACGGCAACCGTAGCTCTTAAACGCGACGGGTACCTAATTTCCTCGCTTTTATTATTAGACCGGCTTCTCAGCGTCGTCGTCTATCATTACATGAGCGGATCTCGCCCTCATCTTATCATTTTGTGATGGCCTTAGCGTCATCACTCCCATATGAAGACCGGTCTTAGTCGTCCTCAAATGACGACCGTTGCTCTTGGATCACGAGTGGCTCTTGCCCTCGTCCTCATCATTTGGCCGGCTCCTCAGCGCCGTGTGCCATGTCTTTCGGGAGGGGCTCCTGTAGATCTCCCTTCTATTTTGTCTGGATCTAGGGAGATGGCCGCACTGTTTAGTGGAGGGGCTGTGGACCCTTCGACTCAATGGGCGCCATCATCTCCGGATCCCAGCAGGACCCATTCCTCGGTTTGCTCTTTGGCCCCACCGCCATTCATTCCGCGAGAGGCTATCATCACCCTCATTTTACGATGGCTTCAGCGTCGTCGCCCTCTCTCAAGACCGGTCTCAGTCATCCACGGATGACAACCGTTGCTATTGCCCTCGTTCTCACTATTTAGCCGGATCCAGCGCCGTGGCTTTATTATACGAGTGGTTCTTAGCCCTCTTCTCAATTATCGTGCACGACCCAGTGTCGTCACCTCTATTATATGAGTGGCTCTTGCCCTCACAATTACATGACCGGTAAGGCTTTGCAGCGCCGCGTCTCCATTATTATACGAGAGGCTCTCGCCCTCGTCCTTATCGCACGACTGGACCCCAGCGTCTTTATTATGCGAGTGGCTCTCAGCTCCCTCGTCCTTATTATATGATCGGCTATCATGTCATCATCTATTATCTCATGGTCGACCACAGTGTCACCATCTATTATTCATACAGGCGGCATCAACGCCCTTATGTTATATTTCTTGACTGGATCTTCGACCTTCATGCAATCATATTCATGACATTATGTATAGGCGGTATCAACGCCATTGATAACTTATCCGACCCCGGTTAGGAGAGGAAGGTAAGCTAGATAATTAAGAGAGTAAGAACAACTAGTAAATGCTCTGATTAGAATAAAATGAGAACCCTTTACACGAATCCCAAAGTGGGTGCTTATAGGCATACCATATCTGGTAATGTACAGATGTCGTTAATCTAATGGCTGACCCAATCAGAAGAGGGCACATGTCCATTCTCTGGGCTGCTCACTGGACCTGGCCCAAGCCCACTAGCTCTGGGCTTGGGCCCAAGACTGATGTAGAAAGTTGTCCAGAATAGTCTAAGTGTTCTGTCTGCTGTAGGGGTGGGCAAAAATACCGAAATATCGGTATACCGCACTTACCGTAAAATACCGAAATATTGGTATACCGTCATTTTCGGTACGGTATCATACCGTACCGGTCTATTTCGGTACGGTAACGGTAAATGTTTTCAAATACCGCGGTATAACGGTATAATACCGTACCGACTCCCTACTCAACAATTACTTTTAATTCTAATATATTGTAGAAATCCATTACAATTTTGAAGCCCAAAATTAATACTTAAGTTGGTTACAAATACAAAAATACAAAAATAAAGGTCCAATTTCTCAAACCCACTGTAACCTTATAGGCTTCTACTACGCTAACCTTAAATGACTAATGAGTAATGTACAAATGTCAAGAAACAAGTCCATCATGTTCCAAGAGCTTGCAAGTCGTGATGGTTGGGCCGCTAAGTAGCCGACGAGTGAAGATAGATACACTTATGTGACAAGTGTATCTACATAGGGATTCAGCAAGTCGAGACACACAACTTTGTCCGAAAGTCTTATTCAATTTTTAAAAAATTATAAAAATGACTAAATACACAATATCATATTAGGAATAAATGATTTTATATCCATGTTGTTTGAATAGTTTTATTTATTTTTGTTAGAGATCACTATTGATTTAATTATATCTATATTGTTCAAGTTATTTTAGGAGAGTGTTACTTTTTAATATGTGGCATGTTGAACTGCTTAAATATACTAATAATAATTATTGTTCAATATTGAATTGACATCAATAGATTATTAATTGTATTTCGTAACATTTTAATAATAGATTTAATATGTTGCTAGTAATAACGATTTAGTATATTTCGTTAGTCTATGATAATTTTTTGTATTGGGAGACATGCACGGTAATTTACCGATACCGTACCGTTACCGAACCGAAACTTCGGTATACCGAAACTTCGGTAAGGTAAAGGTATGCAAATTTTGCATACCGAAAGTTTTTGTATGGCAAAGGTATGAGAAAAAATATAAGGTATACCGTACCGAACCACCCCTAGTCTGCTGGATGGACGAGGCCGACCCCGGTGGCCGACGGTCACTGGCCGACCGGGTCTGGCCGACCCGCTCCGGAGAGGAACCCCTCCTGGGCTGTATTCTGGCTGTCTTCTTGGACGAGGCCGACCCCGTTGGCCGAGGCCGGTCGTAAAGGCCGGTTGTCATGATATTTGCCCGAGTCGTTGGATGGGCTGGACTTCTTGCTGGGCCTGCTGTGATGTGGGCCTGGGGGCCCCGGACCATATACTGTATCAGGAGTCCCCCACTTCCTTTGACGAAAGTAGAGAGTCAAAGAGGGAGTAGAGTTCTCCGATCTGATCGCATGGCGTTCTGGGCGAAGTCGATGCCGTTTGGAGCTGGCTGGCTGAGAGTGATTTAACTGGTGGTGTCCCCCGTGTCGAGGCCGAGGCGTTCCTGTAGTCGTCTAGGGAGTCCCCCAGAGTTTCTGAGTCTTGTGTGATTAGCTGTTGCAAGTTTGAGAGAATGGACGAGGGAGTCCCCCAGTCCCCCACACTTCTTGGACGAGCGTGTCTGTCCAAGGGGTGTAGTTTAGTAGGTGGCCGAGGCCTCTGTCTAGTGAGGACTCAGATCCGACCCCTTGGTATCCCCTGGTCGAGGCAACCCTGTGGGAGAAATCCTCGGCCGAAGGGTACGCCGGTGACATCAATTGAGCCCTAACGAAGACGAGGCGAATTCCGGAGTCCATTCTGTTTGAACGAAATTATGCTGTTCTTGAGGACGAGGCGTCAATTTGATGTATTGGCCGAGGTGTCCGTTACTTTGTTTAAACCTCCCAAGTATTGGCATTGTGTTTCGTGATCCGGCCGAGGCCAGCATGGCTAAGTGAGGCCGAGGCTGATGAAGTGGCGCGTTGTTTGGAAGATGCCACGTTTCCAAGTTTTCTCAACGAAGTGCTGCCCCTTTCTAGAGCTTAGCCGAGACCATTCATTGCCTCAGTCTTTTAGCCAGGTCAGCCTTCTGTCCTTTCTTTAACTGTATATTTGTACCATAGTGTAGACGAGGCCGAACCCTAGTTAGTGATGTCTTCAGACGATTCCCAAAATATCTCGGTAGAGTCCCCTGCTAGGGATCTTAATGATGACCTTAGCGTAGATAGTATGTACGAGGCCAGTCAAGGTCTGCCGAATGATATAGACGAGGCCTCCGATGTGGAGATTGTATGGATGAACTCGGAGGGAGGGGAGGAGGACGAGGCCTACATACTGCAAGGGGCCGAGGTCGCCATGCTGGTTCCGGGAAAATCGAAGAGGAAGAAGGTCGGGACCGTGAATGTGGGTGCTAGTTCTTCCCGGTCAAATAAGAGACAAGGCAAGTCTTTTAGCCGAGGCGATGGTTCGGCCGGGGCGAAGAACTTACCCTGTCCGTCTCCCTTGAAGAGTGTTCCTGCTTCGTCGAAGAAAGGGAAGAAAATTCCGGCGAAGAAGACGAGCCTCGCCAAAGTGCCGGTCGGCTATAGTTACTTGGACTGCTCGATCCTGAGGTCGACACCTTCTGAGGACACTGATTTCGATCTCAAAGTGGTGAGGTTTCTGACCGGATCGTTCTCCAAGGTGCTTAAGCCGAGGCCGGGGCAAAATGTTCTTGAGCCCCCGTCCGGCTTCATAGGGATCCATGGGATGTCCGTGTCTCAAGGGTTTCGATTCCCTCTTCACCCTTTCATGACGGCATACTTGGCCGAGGCTGAGCTTGTCCCTTGCCAACTGGCTCCCAACAGCCATTACCTTATCGCCGGGTTCCTCATCCGGTGCCATGAGTTGGAGATAGACCCGTCGCTTGAGCTCTTTCACCATATGTTTACGCTGTGCCGAGGCGGCCATGCAAACTGTGCTGGATTGGCGAGTCTGCAACAAGTTCCGGGGCGGAGGATGTTCAAAGGCCTGCCTACGTCCATCCACTGTTGGAAGAGGAAATGGTCCTTCGTCCGGTGTGGTGAGCCGTTCCCATTCCGAAGCCAATATTCGGCGATGTTTAAGAAGCATACCAAGGTGGCCCCAACCGCCAAACTCAAGGAACAGATAAACAAGCTCTTGGCCGAGGGGGTCAAAGAGATTAACAAATTTTCGAACGAGAAAGGCTTCAAGAGTGTTGGGTATCTTCAGTTTCGTTTCTTTGGGGAGAAGGACGAGGCCTACCCTGAAGTTAGTGATAACGAAGATTGGTACCTGACCGCCGAGCCCAATAATGAGGCCGAGACTGGTGAGGCCGAGTCCATCGCATGGGGCCTCGTAAAATGTATTCCCTTCCTTTTTTCTAACTTGTGTTTTTCCCTTGTTTGCAAAAGAAGAAATGGCTCGTCTGAACAGGATGACCAAGCTGAGAAAGCAGTTGGAGGATGCTGCTAAGGCTAAGGCCAAAGCAAAGCAGGCCGGGGCCGAACCTAAAAAGACCCCTGAGAAAGGAGTTGTCATCATGGACGAGGCCGAGGCCCGTCCGAAGAAGAAAGCTGTCGAGATGCCTGGCAAAGGCAAGGAAAAGGTGGGCGCCAACAGGAAGTCCCCCAGGGCCGAGGCCGATGCTGCCATGAAGTAGCCGAAGAGCTCAAAATATGCTCTGGTGGATGAGGAGCTCAGTGATGAGGAGTTTCCTCATGATGTAATTCCGCTGAACGTGTTGGACGAGGCCGACGTTGGCGGAAGTCGGGCCTTGGTAGTCTCACCGGCCCACGAGGAGCTTGGGCAGAGTGCTGGCCGAGGGGCGGCGTTGCGTCAGCCATCGCTGATCGCTGTTCCTGAGGAGCGTCAGAGGTTGGGCTTGCCCTTGGGCTCGTGTGTTCTTCTGGATGGGCGCTTCTGCCCCAAGATCATGAGCAGGATGATGCCGTCCTTAGACCAGAATTTGCTGAAGTTAATCCCAGACCGAGATCTGGAGGAAGACGCTGCTTCTGCCGGATACAAGGTATGTGCCCTCGGCCTTCGTAAAGTTGCTTTAAATGATGTGTACTTCTTGTCTAACTTGTTTTCTTGCAGGCCGCTATGTTCGCCCACGAGCAGAGCCGTCGGCTTAAGCTAAGGCACGATCTCTGCAAGAGACTTGTGGGGAAGCAAGACAAGGCCGAGGCCGAGGCCGAGGCCAAGAAGCTGGAGAAGAAGGTTCAGGCCCTGAAGGAGGAGAGCCGGGTCAATGCTGAGGTGGCCGACTGGGTCCGGGCTGAATACAAGAAGGACAAGTCCCACTTGTCTAAGAAGGCGAAGGCGGCCGAGGCCAAATCCGAGAAGCTGGCCGAAGAGAACAAGGCGCTGAAAGCCGCGCTGAAGGCTGCTGACAAGGCCAAGGAGAAAGAGTTGGCCGAGGCCAAAAAAGCTGCTGTGGCCGAATTCAAGGATGGTGGCTGGTCGGCCGACCCGGCTCACTATGAGGCCCAGTTTGCGAAGGCCTTTCCAGTATGGGCCAATGCTGCCGGCGGAGATCTTGTGGCGGCCGAGGGGCTCATCTACTATAACTGCGGTGAGTATGCCATGCAAACGGCTATCTACCAGAAGCTGGCCGAGGCGATAGAGGGCTTTGACCCCAAATCTTACAACCTGGAGCGCAGGATGAGGAACCCTGATGAAGAGGCTGAGAAGCCGCAGGGAAAACGAGTGAGGTACGTCTCGGATGAAGAAGTCTCTGATGAAGACGAGGCCGAGCCCGGGAATGAAGATGCCAGGAAACATGATGCCGAGGAAGCCGAGCCAAAAAACGCCGAAGCCAATGCAGACGAGGCCAAACATCAAGAGGAGGCCGACCTCGGCTTGTCCCAGCTCATGGAGCACTTGTAATAGATTGGTTAAGAAATTTCTTTTTGCAACATTGTAAGTCCCCTCGGGGCCCTATGTACATCTCTTTTTGCGTCTGAATGTGAATGCTTTTTGCCTTAGCTTTTTCCTTATCTTCGAAATACCTGTTGTGTGTTGTTTGTAGTGGCCGAGGCCATATGGCCGAGGCTGTTTTTGCTTTGCCCCGTTTCTTCACTCGAATGTGACCATTAAAGTCCAACACCGAGGCCTAATGGCCGAGACTAATAGTAAGAACATAGGTAGTTTCCTTCTGCCCATAGGCCACGCGGACGAGGCCATAGTTGGAAGATATAGGCATGAAATCACAAGGTCGAGTCCGCTTTGCTTGTGCTTTTGTGTAGTCGATGTCCTTGTGATTTAGTCGACTACGGCCTGATTTAGTCGATGTCGACTACTGTGATTTCACAAGGCCCAGTCGAGGGAACTTTTTGCCTATTGTAGGCTCGGCCATGGTTTCAGTCGCATGGTCTCGATCCTATGGCCTCGGCCTTGAAGATACTAAGAATTCGGCCTCGGCCGCAACGACATCAGATGTACGGAGAATCAGAAATCGCGAAAAAGTTTCCTAAGGCAATTACGTGTGGTTTGCCGAGGGCATCTACTTCATAATCAGTACGGAGATTGAGACCATGCGACTGAAACCATGGCCGAGCCTACAATAGGCAAAAAGTGCCCTCGACTGGGAGCCTGCATCTACCTTAGTAATTTCCTACACAATATGGCTGGGAAGGCTTGATCACCTGGCCGAGACCACATGGCCGAGGCCACATGGCCGATTTTTGAACTTTGTGATTTTATGCCGAGTTTTGTTGATGATAAATAGATGACCCTCGGCCATAATAGTGCGTATGCCTTAAGTCTTTGAAAATGGTGATTTTTCCCTAGGTGGTAAACGGCGTCGGCCTACCATCCTATTTTCTCAGGTTCCAGGTTGGAGGTTTTGTGGCCTCGGCCTCAGACCTGATCCTGATGCGTGCCTCAACCGCTTCCGATACCGCCCTTGAGGCTATACAGCCCCTAACGGCCCTCCGCAGTTTTTCCGGCGACACAATCAAGACCATCGGCTGAGGGATAGATGGCCGATGGGTAGAAGGTGTTACGTGGGGATGCCTTTTTCAACTGATGGGGTCGGCCACCTTCCGTTGCCCCATCTCCCCGGCTTTTTACCTTTGACTTTGATTGTTTTCTCTCTCTCTTTTTTTACATCATTTTTTTTTTGTGGTGAGGGGCTCGTCCGGCCTATGCTCAATGTAACTCAAGTTAAAACTTGAAGGTACCCATCCTTGGACGAGACCTAGGATATTGGGTGTGATCCGATCAACGGGGAGTGTTCCCTCGCCTGGTCATTTGTTCCCTTTGGGTGTCACCCAATATCTCCCAAGGGCTGCCCTCGGCATTCCTGCCGCTTCTCCCGTTCGGGAGGTTTTTCTGGGCTCGGCCTTAGGTACCAAGATTTACGCTGCCTCGGCCGAGGCCGGTCGTCCCGTAGCAGAGGGAGAATGGGGTTTCGCCTGTTGCTGTTCTCGGGGTCGTCCGATATGCCCATAAGATGTTAGGAAACTCTTCGACCCAACCCCCACCTTCAGTCTCCAATTTCTTTTTCAAGCCCTCCAAGATGGTTCTGTTAGCGTTCTCAACTTGCCCGTTGGCCTGAGGGTAGGCCACGGAGGAGAAACTATGCTGGATCCCCCAAGCCTTGAGCAGATCTTGGAAGGGCGCCGCTTCGAACTGAGTTCCATTATCGGTGATGATGTGCTGTGGGACGCCGAAGCGAGTCAAGAGATTCTTTGTGATGAACCAGATGCATCGGCCGGCCGTGATGCTTGCTAAGGGCTCGGCCTCCACCCACTTGGTGAAATAATCAACTGCTACGATGATCCATCTGTTGCTGCTGGTTCCCCGAGGAAGAGGGCCGACTAAATCTATCCCCCATCTTGAAAAGGGAATGGCCGTGCTAACAGGGGTATAATTGACTGCCGGTCGGCCGGGAGCCTTCTGAAAGTGTTGGCAAGCCGCGCAGCGGCGAGCTAAGTCGGCGCAATCTCTGGACATTGTAGGCCAAAAATAGCCCTGGATCACCAAGCGCCTAGACATGGCGAAGGAGCCTTGGTGTGAAGAGCATATGCCGCTGTGGACCTCCTCCATGGCGACCTCGGCCTCGTCCGAGTGGAGGCACCGGAGGAGGGCGCCGTTGTAGGATCGTTTGTAAAGCTTACCATCTTCTATGGTGTAACTTGGGGCCCTCATCTTGGCTAGTTTCGCCCTCTCTTCATCATCAGGGAGCACCCCTTCCGTGATGTATGTCTTGATGTCGGAAATCCAGTCGGGGGCCCTCTGCTGAGTGAAGAGGACCGGGCTGACATGGATGCTTGATGTGCTCAGCTCTTCGAAGTGGGTGATAAGTCCATTTTTTGTACTTATTTTTCTTATCCAATTTAAGCGATTTTTGAATGAAAATATAAAGAAAAGACACATTTTATATATTTTGGTTCAAGTTTCATGAAATCAGGTAAAAATCACATCCATAATATGTTTAGCGGGATTTCGGGTCAATTGAGCACAAAATGAGCCAATTTGAGCAACAAATGATATCATACCGAAAGAAGGAAACATTATTTCAAAGTGGTCCAGAAGACAATATTGAAGAGCACAAAATAAGGAACAAGCCGGACAAATAATCTCACAGGCGGCCGGGCAGGCGGCCAAAATGAAGGCCTTCGCGGCCGCCTACGGTAAATTAAAAAGTCAACATTTGAAATCGACCCGAGCCGGTAAAAGACAGAAGGCGGCCGACGGAGGACGAAGGGCGGCCGCCCTCAGTGGCCGCCTGCGGCGCAACAGGACGAAACCAACCACCGGCCGGTGCGACTGGACGGCAGGCGGCCAGACAGGAACGGCAGGCGGCCGCCTGCTGGACCGCCTGCGGCGGCCGGGATCCGTCGTGATCCGATATGCCGGCGAAAAGACAGTAGGCGGCCAGATTTGATGGAAGGCGGCCGCCCTCTATGGCCGCCTACGGCTGACGGAGACCGACCACGACGCGTTGCCGGCGACGGGACGGCAGGCGGCCAGATGCCGACGGAAGGCGGCCGCCTGCTTGGGCGCCTACGGGAAAATTTGTGCTATAAATAGCAGGCTTTTTCTACATCTCAAATACACCATCTCTAACCCTAAATCAGTTCTAAAAAGGCTTCTTCTTCTTCCATTTTCGAGCTCCAAAGGTCTTAGAGAGAGAGAAACTTCAAATCTTCATATCTTCTTCATTTTAGCTCCAAATTGTAAGTTCTTTATATGTATTTTCATCTTCTCAACGTGTAGAATCTGAATCTGTGCTTTTTTTCTTCGATCTGTTCTTCGAAAATTTCCAGATTATTTTTCAAGTATTTCGCATTTCCTTCCAAAAATTAAATAAAATAGTTAATGATGTTGAATTCATTCCAATTAATTATATAGTTGTTCACTAGCCTCAAGGTAGTTATTTATCTGAAGAAATTTATTTTTCACGAAGTAGAAGTAATTTTTAATTAATTTCGGTAATTACTTGATATTATTGCTTAAATTAAAATAAATACTCAAAAAAGGGAAAAAAATTAGTTTGGCCTTAATTTCAGTTTAATTCATTGTTATATCACTACCAGTAGTTAAAATAAAATTTATAACGAAGTTAGAGTATTTTTAGTTGCTTTTTGCATTTTCTAGTTAAAATTGGGAAAATCATCAATTAGTTGCTAAAATTGGATCTTAAATTTATTAATTCGTGAAAACTTCCAGAAAATTATATTTTAGTCCCTATAAGTTTATTGTCCCAGAATATAAGTTTTGTTTGAATTTTTGCTATCATCCATGTTTAATTCCTTGTTAATGTTGAATATATTCATTATATTGTTAGTTGTAAAAATGATGTTTAGTAGCTAAATTTGTTTTGGGCATGAATTGAGAAAAGGAATATGGATTGACTTGTTGACCTAAAATTAGGGGTTAAAATTAATAAATTGGACTAGTTGTTTAAAATGATGAAATAGTAATTAATAATAGTTAGCCATTTTCATTAATTAAATTCTTGGAAAATTAATTCTAACTTGTCTATGAGATTATAAATTAATTTAAGCCAACCATATTTGAGCACATTAATAAGGCCTAGAAATAGGATAATTTAATGAAAAGGATTTACATCTTGTCTATGAGAAATAAATTCAATTGCTAAAATAAAGAGTTTAACTAGTTAATGAATTTGGCTATTTTTATTAATTAAAATATTGGAAAATTATTTCTACCTTGTCTATGGGTTTAGAATATAATTTCAGCCAACCATTTTAAACACATTAATGACACCTAGAAATAGGATAAATTAATGAAGATAGTTTCTATTCTTGTCTATGAGGAAAGAAATTATTAGTCCAACTTTAGTCTTAATTTCCCTAATTAAGAGGTCCAAGAACATATCCATTTCTAATTACTCAATTCATTGCCCTTATTTGCATCAATCTTTAGAACGCTTAATTTTTTTTTTTTTTTTTTTTTTTTTTTTTTTTTTTTTTTTTTTTTTTTTGATTGAAAGATATATTTAGATTAGAAGTTCAACAAGGAAACAAATAAGTCAGGTTTGATATTGAAGGTTCAAAACGATCAACTTTGACACGTTTTCTCATCGAGAGCTACAAAAGTTCCAAACATTGTACTAGTAAACAATAACTCTTCATAAGTTTGAAGTTTCTCACAAACAAAGCACAAGAGGGGGCCCTACAGCCTCCTTCCCCTTCTACCGCTTTTCCGACGAGTGCTATCAGTTGGAATCGGAGTAACATCCTCTATGCGACCAATTTTCATGCCAGAACGAGCAAGGGCTCTAAGAGCAGATTGGGCACCTGGACCTGGAGTCTTCGTCTTGTTACCTCCGGTAGCCCTAAGCTTAATGTGAAGAGCAGTTATTCCAAGTTCCTTGCATCGCTGAGACACATCTTGGGCTGCAAGCATAATTTAGTACACAACCATTTTCCTATATTGAAAAAGCTTCCAACGATTAGCGATAGCCCGTGACTAAAATTAAATTAAGAAACTTCTCCGCCATTCCTCAAGAGATACGATACTCGGGGAAAAACCGAAAGGTTAGACTCCGTTTTACTACAACGCCGCGAAAGCGGTTATCAAATGGCGCCGTTGCCGGGGAATGGCACGATTATTTCTTGATTTAGTTCTAGCATAGGTGAATTCTAGTTAGGGAGACTTTTTCGCCCTTGCGACAATTTGTATAAAGATTTCAGGATAAATGAATGCACACCCGCTCTAAAGGAGTGGAAGGTCTAATTGAACTTGATCCTGAACCTGAACGAACTTTGTGGAAAAATCTTTCAATCCACAAGAAACCAAGCATGGCGGGAGAAAAGACGGTGTTGCAAAATCTTACGCCGAACTTCATCGAGGATGATAGTATCAGCGCACCAACAATCGAGGCAGCCAATTTCGAGATCAAACCCGCCATTGTCAATATGATGTCCAACCATCAATTTGGCGGGTCCAAGCAAGACGACCCTAGGGCCCACATGTTGTGGTTCACCCGAGCATGCCAAACGTTCCGCTTTAACGGAGTGACCCCCGACGCCGCAAAGTTGACCTTATTTCCCTTCTCATTACGGGATAGGGCATCTTTGTGGCTGAATAGCTTCCCAACGGGTCACTTCACAACATGGGCGGCACTGCACCAAGCATTCATGCAAGAATACTTTCCTCCATCGGCAGTTGCTAAAATTAAAACAGCAATCCAAAATTTTAGGCAATTCCCGATGGAGTCTTTAAGTGAAGCATGGGATCGTTTCAAGGATATGAGAAACAAATGTCCACTCACACTGATGGACTCTAGTAGCTTGATGTTCCATTTTTATAATGGACTTCAAGTTAGTAGCAAAAAAGAACTTGATTTCTCTTCTCAGGTGGGATCATTCCTTGACATGGCACCCAACACCAACGAAGCTCTGGTGGAGAAGGTCACTTCAAATGCAAGATACTGGTATGACGAAAGAACTCCAGCAGCAACAAAACCAGGCTATCTGGAAGTTGACCAACTCACGGCCCTAACAGCGAAGATTGAAGGATTGGTCGTGGAAGTGAAGAATTTGAAGAATGATAACAATCACACCAACCAAGTCAACAACATCGGTGCTGTCCCGAATCAACAATCATCCCGATACTTCGGGAACTCAAGCTCTGCCCCACAGTCATCTCAATTTAATGCTTTTTCACCTGTTTCTCATTCAACTGAACTTGTACTCTCATGTGAGATATGTTTTGGTCCACATTTGACCAATTCATGTCAATTAGTTGATGAATGTAATCTAAGCAACAACAGGGAGGTGAACATGCTGGAGTATGGCCGAACAAAACAAGAAGGGCCATGGGCGAATCAAGGCAACCGGGGGGGTAACTCAAACTACCCTCCTCAAAATTATCAAGGGAGGAATTACCAAGGTAACCAATGGCGGGCGGACTACAACAATGGTCCTCCTCGCGGCGGTTACCAAGGTACTCAGAACTACTCCAACAATAATCAAGGGAACAACTTCCAGAGTCGGAACTAGGGAGGTGCACCAGCCCAACAGAACAACCAGGCTTATGTGCCTCCACACCAACGACAAACGGAGGCTGCCCAACCATCAGAGATAGGCCTGCTGGTTGCAGAACTGGCAAGGACACGGGAGGAAATGTCAAGATACAAGGCCAGCACTGACAATCAGATCAAAAATCTGATGATGCAAATTACTCAGAACAATGTTCCCGGTCGCCAGCCAGGCAACTTGCCTAGCACCACGGAACCAAATCCCCGTGAACATGTGCAAGCTATCACTCTCCAAAGTGGGAGACAAACGAAAGAAGTCGAGCAGAAAGACAAAGATGATATCCTCATTACCATTAGGCGATAATTTGACCTACTCGTGAATGACGGAGGCTAGCATCTCGGAGGGGGATCCTCCGCCTCTGCCGGTGGCGGCCAAAGGATGGGGAGGCAGATCCTTTGCAGCGGTGGTTGCTGGGGCATGTGCGGAACCTCCCTTGACGAAGAAAGTTCCTTCTCGATATAGGGGGGTGCCTTCGGTCGTTTTCCCTGATGAGGATATCCAAGTGCTCGCTGCTAAACACAGGAAAGCACTCGTTGGATACTTTTTCAAAGGCAGGCCAGCCATGAATACCCTTCGCAAAGCCTTTGATCTTATTGGATTTAAAGGGAAGTTCTATTTAAGCATTTTGGAGAAAAAACATGTGCTTCTCCGCTTTGATTTGGAGGATGATTATCTTAGATGCTGGAAACGGAAAGTTTGGGATATCTTTGGAAATACAATGCGGGTTTCGAAATGGACACCGGACTTTCAACCAAACGTGGAATCTCCGGTGGTTCCACTTTGGTTGAGCTTTGAATTTTTACCAATTCATTTACAGGATCAGAGGGCCCTATTTGACATTGCCAAATTAGTATGGAGGCCTCTAAAAATTGATGCTGCTACTGCTTCTTTATCTCGGCCTTCAGTAGCCAGGGTGTGTGTTGAGGTGGACTTAACTAAAGAAATGCCAAATCGGCTCTGGATACAATGTGGGGCTAAAGGGTTTTATCAGAATGTGATCTATGAAAACAGGCCGTTGTATTGTGGTCACTGCCTTCATCTAGGCCACTCAAGTAATTCGTGTCCCAAAAGATCTAATTCTGCAGTTACTGCGGAGGAGAGTGGACTAGTTGTTAGAACTGGAAAATGGGTTATTAAACCCAAAATTCAGCAACAAAAAGAAATAGAAGCTATTACTATTACAGACAGGGGAAGTGGGGAAGATCAAATCAATTCTAAGAAGGAAAAAGGGAAAGAGAAGGTGACTGAGCCTCAGCCAGTTTTACAGCATGTGGATATGTCCAACATTCCTTCCTCTTCCAATGCTGGGTATGTTAGTCTAGGGGAGCATGATCCTGATTCTGAAACGGAAGAGATCTACACTGAGACCCTGGGGGAGCCTGCCAAACATATCCAGGATAATGACTTTCAGCTGCCTGCATTCAAGGAACATGAATCTATAATGGAAGGCATTCCTCCTTCAGAAATCTATAGAACTGACAAAGCAAAAGATGACTACAACCTAATGCAGATTAAAAAAATACAAGTCTATGATCCTTCCTTATATGCAAAGGGTTATTCATCAGATGGTGATGGATGCTTTGTGGATAATGTTCAAGATTGGCAAAATGATCAGCAGAACCTTACTAGAAGAGTGAATGCTCTAACTCAAAGGAATCTCCAGGGGCAGATTTCTGAAGCTGACCTCTTAGCAAACCTGTTAACAAAAAAAAAGATTGATCAGGATGGATTTATAACTGTAGCAAGAAAAAAGAAGAAGCAGCCTGTACAGGTAGTTCCAGACACTCCTAGGTTGACTAGGAATGCAGCTAAAAAGCTGGCCTTAGCTTTCTCTGCCATTCCATGATGAATTGCATTATTTGGAATGTTCGTGGTCTTGTCTCTTCCTGTCCAAGGCTACGTGATTTAATTAGACAGTGGAGAATTTGTTTATTGGTGGTTATTGAACCTATTGTTTCTTCTGATAAAATTGATGCGTTTGCTTCTCAACTGGGTTTGTCTTCTTCTTTTTGTAGTGTTGAAAATAAAATATGGATATTTTGGGATAAGGCTCGGATTGATATCTCAAATTTTTCTGTGGGAGGTCAGTATACTCATATGAAAATCCATGTGGGGTCTTTTACTTTCTGGTTTACGGGTATATATGGGAATCATAATTACATTATTAGAAGGCAATTATGGCAATTTCTGGTTGATTGGGCTAATGGGAATCAAGATCCTTGGTTTGTTGGTGGAGATTTTAATGCTATAGCTAACCAGGGTGAACATAAAGGACAATCTATTCCTTTATTAAGTAGTATGTCGGATTTTAAAGACTGCATTGCTGAGTGCGGTCTGGTTGACTTGCCTTTTCTCGGGTCTTCCTTTACTTGGTCTGGGGTTCGTACTAACGGAAGGGTATGGAGAAGGCTGGATAGAGCCTTGTTTAATTCTCCTTTCATGGGGCTTTATGACTGCATACAGATCAATCACCTCAACAAATCATCCTCTGACCACTCTCCAGTCCTGATTCAGTGCAGAAATCAATCATATTTTGGGCCTAAACCTTTCCGATTTCAGAACATGTGGTTATCTCATCCCGATTTTATGGATATGGTAAGTAAGGCTTGGGGTTCTTATGAAACCTATGGAGGTATGAGGGGCTTATATGACAAGTTAAAACTTTTGAAGAATGATTTTAAATTATGGAATAAAAATGTTTTTGGTGATATTTTCCAAGACGTTAAAAAATTGGAGGCTGATGTTGCTGAGGCTGAATTGGTATTTGAAGCTAATCCCTCTGACTCCAATAGGGAGGACTGGTCTTTCAAACAAGCTCTTTTACTCAATAAACATAAGCAGGAGACAGAATTTTGGAAACAAAGAGCACGTTTGAAATGGTTAAAAGATGGAGACTCAAATACCAAATTTTATCATGCCTATGTGAATGTGAAGAGAAGAATGCAATACCTCTCTGCTATTAAAGACTCTGCCGGGAATCTTTGTTCTGGAATGGATCATATAGGCAGAGTTGCTGAAGATTATTTTAAAGGCATCTTTGCAAATGAAGATGTTCTTGATGTGGAATCCCTCCTGCAAAATATTCCAGATCTAATTGATAATAATGACAACTATGTGCTGATGGCTCTTCCTAGTTCAGAAGAAATTAAAGCTGCAGTCTGGGCTTTAGATAAAGACAGTGCTCCAGGTCCTGATGGTTATAATGGGGTTTTTTTCAGACAGTGTTGGTCTATTGTGTGTGAAGATGTGATTATGGCTGTCCAGGATTTTTTCCAAGGGAATATTATACCTAAAGCTATGGCTAGCTCCCTTATTGTCTTAGTTCCTAAGAGGGATAAGATTTCCACTTTTTCTGATTTCAGACCTATCAGCTTGTCAAATTTTATCAGTAAGGTTTGTACAAAAGTCTTGGCTACCAGGTTGATGTTGTTTCTTCCCAAATTAATTTTAGTGGAGCAGGCAGGGTTCATGAAGGGAGGAGACATTTCAGAACATATTCTGATTGCGCAAGAAATGGTTAACTCTCTTGACAGGAAGGTAAGGGGTACTAATGTTGTTGTTAAGCTGGATATGGCAAAGGCTTTTGATAGACTATCTTGGGTTTTTTTAAAAGCTATTTTATCTAAATTTGGATTTTCAGAAGCTTTTGTTAGGTTGGTCAGTAATCACCTCCAGGCTACTCATTTCTCAGTTCTTATTAATGGCTCACCACGAGGTTTTTTCCAACCTAAAAGGGGGGTGAAGCAAGGGGATCCCCTCTCCCCTTACCTTTTTATTCTTGCTACTGAAGCACTTTCTAGAGGATTGAAGAGTTTGGTATGTGATAATAAGATTAAGCCATACTGTGTTGGTCCAACTGGTCAGTCTGTTTCACATCTATGTTTTGCTGATGATATCCTGATATTTCTTAATGGGGAATCTAGATCAATTCAAAATTTCAAAAGATTTTTGGCGTTGTATCAAAGAGCCTCAGGTCAGGCTGTTAACTTTGAAAAAAGCAATTTTGGTTGTGGAAAAACTTCCCTGGCTAGAGTCAGGAATATGGAGAGGCTTCTGGGGATGACCAAGATTAACATGCCTATGAAATATCTGGGGATGAATCTGCACAAAGGAGTGAACAGAAAGAATTTTTGTCAAGGGATCCTTCAATCTTTTGATAAAAAGCTTACTACTTGGAAACAAAAAAACTTAAATTTTGCTGGAAGATTGGTCCTCATTAAGCATGTTCTTAACACAATTCCTCTTCATCTACTTGCTGTAGATACTCTTCCTAGGTCAATCAGTAGGAGCTTGGAGAGGAGGATGTCCCACTTTCTTTGGGGGTCAAATGCCAATAAGCAAAAATTTCATTGGATCAGTTGGAAAAATTTATGTTTCCCATATGCTGAAGGTGGTTTGGGTATAAGATCTTTAATTGACATTGAAAAGGCTTATTCTTTAAAGCTATGGTGGAAATGGAGGTGTAACAATTCTGCTTGGGCTTCTTTTTGTCATGCCAGATATCCTAGGAACAATATTATGATTCCTAAATCTACAGATTCGGCTATTTGGAAAAGAATTTGTAAGATTCATGATCTTGGAATATCTCTTTGTAGGCACGATCAGGATGGGAGGTTGATTTGGTTTCCTGAATGCAGTGGCATCTTCACTTTGAAATCAGCTTTTCAGGATGTAAGAAGAGCTAGGAATGCTTCCTTCTCTTTCAGCCATGCCTGGAATAAATCACAGACAAGTCAAATTCAGGTTTTCCAATGGAAAACCATTAATCGAATTTTTCCATTTCCAGATAATTTCAGAAGATTTAGTCTGACTGTGTTTCCCTCTAGGTGTCCTTTTTGTAAGGAGGAATCTGAATACATGGACCATGTTCTACTCAATTGTTCAGTTAGCTGGAAAGTTTGGAAGTATTTTATCGGAATTTTTCAGATTCCTATTTTAAGCAGGCCAACTACTACGAGACAAATGCTTATAGCCTGGTGGTTGGAGGCAGGTTCTAAAACCTTTATTGATATCTTCAAGCATAATTTGGGAGGGATTATTTCTTGGCATCTTTGGAAAAATTATTGCAAATTTCGATGGGGGGGAAAGATTGAGGTAGTTAGCTATCAGCAGATTATTATGCAGATTAAAGCTTTCCTACATATTTGGGTTGATGCTAAACTGACAAACCTCAATTTAGGAAAGCCCTGTTCGATACTTATAGAAGAACGGCTCCTTCCTCAATCTTTTAAGTTTAATAGACCGAAGCTTCAAGCTGTTAAATGGGAATTACCTAGCCTAGATTTCAAGTTAAATGTAGATGCTTGCTTCAGTACTGGCCGAGTTGCCGGGGGGGCAGTTCTTAGAACTCAGACTGGTGAGTTAGAAGTGGCGATTCATTTCCCTTTGTCTGCAGATTCGGTGATGGATGCGGAACTTAAAGCTGTCCATCGATCTGTCTCGTGGGCGGTGGGGAGGGGATATCGCAATTTTGAGGTGGAAACTGATTCAAAGGGAGTTGTTGGTGTGATTTTGGGAGGAACTTTGGAGGGCAGGTGGAGAGGAATTCTTGAAGACCTAAGAAGCTGGATGGATTTTGCTCATATTTTGTTCAGACATACTTACAGGGAGAAAAACTGGACGGCTCATTATCTGGCCAAATATAATTGTGATGACTTTTGCATTTTTTCTAATATCAGACATATTCCTGGTCAGATTCGGAGATCTTTGATAGCTGATAAGTTGGGCTTGAGTTTTTTTAGAATTCTCTAGTTTTTTATTGTTTTTGTTTTGCTTCATGTATTTAATTTTGGGTTTTGTCTAACCACCCCAAATTATCTTCAATTTAGTTCTGTTTGATTTTCCCTTCTTTGTATTTTTTTCGGAGGAATGCCTTCGAAGAGAGGTATTGGTTTGGTCCCCCTCTCATTTTGTAAGTTCCCGTTCTTCAATAAAATAATGGCAAATGTTCCCCGGCATTTGCCCCACTGATTTTGGTGGTTTGCCTTCCGGGTTAAAAAAACAAAAAAAAAAAAAAAAAAAACAAAGATGATATCCTCATCATAGAACCTGAGAAACAAACTGATGCTCCAACTGAGAAGAGCATGGAACCAACACGCCCTAACACAAAGGTCACTATCGTCAAACCTTCTCTCCCGTTTCCTTCACAGGTTAGAAATGATGACGATAGCAGGAAGTACAACAAATTCCTGGACCTACTCAAACAACTCCACGTCAACCTGCCGCTGATGGATGCCCTAGCGGAGATGCCCAAATATGCCAAGTTTTTCAAAGACTTGCTGACAAACAAGAGGCAGCTGCAGGAGCTCTCAGTCGTGGACTTGAACGCAGAATGCTCGGCCGTGGTTCTGAGGTCAATACCCGAAAAGCTAAAGGATCCAGGTAGTTTCACTATCCCTTGCTCTATAGACAACTTCAATTTCAATAATGCACTAGCTGACTTAGGGGCAAGTATCAATCTGATGCCTTCCTCTATAGTCGAGAAGCTAGGACTTGGGGAAATGAAACCCACCAGGATGTGTCTTCAACTGGCTGATCGCTCAGTCAAATATCCGAAAGGAATTGTTGAAGACGTCTTGGTCAAGGTTGACAAATTCATTTTCCCAGTCGACTTTGTAGTAATGGACATGGAAGAGGATAGAGAAACACCTCTTATTCTAGGAAGGCCCTTTTTGGCTACCGCCACGGCCTTGATTGATGTCACTGATGGCTCATTAACTCTAAGAGTCGGAGATGATCTATGCACCTTCCGACTCTCAGATGTTATGAAACACCCCACAGATTCCTTTCAAGGATGTCATTTTCTTGATACCTTTGAGTCTATTGAAGGGTATCTGTTTGGGGAAGAAAATGGACATGTAACTGATGAAGCATGTCTGTTAAAAGAAGCCAACAGTGATGTGAGTGATGCATGTGAGAGTTGTGAGGATGCGCTGATTGATCAAGCTTCTAACGAAGTATTGATTGAGTTTGAGGGGGAGAAAAATGAACAAAACTTGAAAAACGACCACCCCCTCGAACTAAAGAAACTGCCCGACCACTTAGAATATGCATTCTTGGATGACGAAGGCAAGTGCCCTGTCGTCATCGCTGCACACTTAAGCGAGGAACAAAGGGAGAAATTACTTGGAGTCCTTAAGACACACAAGCAAGCAATTGCTTGGAAACTTGAGGACATCAATGGAATTAGCCCCACCTTTTGTACCCACACCATCAAGATTGAGGAAGGGTTTAAACCAGTTGTCCAACCACAACGACGTTTAAACCCAAACATGATGGAAGTAGTGTGTGCCGAGATTGTCAAACTGCTGGATGCAGGTATCATTTACCCCATCTCTGATAGCCAGTGGGTAAGCCCTATTCATGTTGTCCCCAAAAAAGGGGGAATGACCGTCATGAAAAATGAAAAGGGCGAACTTCTACCCAGTCGAACTGTTACCGGGTGGAGAATGGTAATCGATTACCGCAAACTGAATGAAGCCACTCGGAAAGACCATTTTCCCCTTCCCTTCATCGATCAATTAATAGAGAGGTTGGCAGGCCATAGTCACTACTGTTTCCTGGATGGCATGAGTGGATACTTCCAAATCCATGTCAACCCGGAAGACCAAGACAAAACTACGTTTACATGCCCTTTTGGGACCTTTGCTTTTCGTAGGATGTCTTTTGGTCTCTGTAATGCCCCTGCCACCTTTATGAGGTGCATGATTGCCATTTTTGAAAAATACATTGGCCACTTCATGGAGGTATTCATGGACGATTTCTCTATTTTTGGGGAAACATTTGAAAAATGCCTTGAAAACCTGGAAAAAGTACTTACCCGCTGCAAGGAAACCCATTTAGCCCTAAGTTGGGAGAAATGTCACTTCCTTGTAAAAGAGGGTATAGTACTTGGACATAAAGTGTCAAGTAATGGGGTAGAGGTGGACCGTGCAAAAATTGAGACGATAGAGAAACTTCCTCCACCAACCACGGTAAAAGCCATCCGCAGCTTCTTAGGACACGCGGGCTTTTATCGTCGTTTTATAAAGGATTTCTCTAAAATCGCAAAACCTCTCACCCGGTTACTTGAAAAAGATGCGGTTTTTATATTCTCTGATGAATGTCACCATGCTTTCCAAGCACTTAAAACACAACTGATCAATGCACCTGTGCTTGTGGCCCCAGATTGGAGCCTACCCTTTGAACTCATGTGTGACGCTAGTGACTTAGTAGTGGGGGCCATCCTTGGTCAAAGGAAGGACAAGAACTTCCACCCAATCTACTACGCTAGCAAAACTCTGTCAGGGCCACAACTCAACTACACTACCACTGAAAAAGAATTCCTTGCTATTGTTTGTGCTTTAGAGAAGTTTAGGACTTACATCATTCTTTCGAAGGTTATTATCTATACCGACCATTCGGCCATTAGATATCTCCTCCAAAAGCATGATGCTAAGCCTAGACTGTTACGCTGGGTTCTTTTGTTGCAGGAATTTTGATATTGAAATCAGGGACCGAAAAGGGTCTGCTAATCAGGCAGCTGATCACCTCTCGAGGTTAGATGCCGAGTTAGCAGAAACTTTCGGAAAATGCGAAATTGAGGAACTTTTTCCTGCTGAGAGACTGATGGCAATATCCGCCAAGGAACAAACACCGTGGTATGCCGACATTGCCAACTACCTTGTTGGTAAAGTCGAGCCTACTGAACTGACGAGACACATGAAGAGGCGGTTCTTATCGGAAGCAAAGCACTATTTTTGGGATGATCCATATCTATTCCGAATTTGTGCTGACCAGGTGGTGAGAAGATGTGTTACTGAAGCTGAGGCAAAGGACATTCTGGAGCATTGTCACAGCGGTCCTACTGGGGGCCACTTTTCAGGGAATAGAACCGCAAGGCGGATTTTGGACTGTGGGTACTTCTGGCCCACGATTTTTAAAGATGCTAATGTATTTGTTTCCTCTTGTGATAACTGTCAACGAATCGGGAACATTTCTGGGCGCAATGAGATGCCCCAACACTTTATCTTACCTTGTGAGGTATTTGATGTTTGGGGCATCGACTTTGTTGGACCTTTCCCAAGCTCAAGAGGAAATAAATACATTCTTGTGGCCATTGATTATGTTTCTAAATGGGTCGAAGCCCAGGCCTGCGTCACCAACGACTCTCGAGTAGTCGTGAATTTTCTGAAAAAGCTCTTTACCAGATTTGGTGTGCCTAGGGTTTTGATCAGCGATAGAGGGACTCATTTCCACAATGATCCAATGGCTAGAATTTTGGCCAAATATGGAGTCCAGCATCGAAGCGGAGTAGCGTATCACCCCCAGACTCAGGGACAAGTGGAGAACGCTAACAGAGATTTGAAGTCCATTCTGGAGAAAACTGTTGCCCAGACCAGGAAAGACTGGTCGACTAAACTTGACGACGCTCTTTGGGCATTTCGGACTGCTTACAAAACCCCGATCGGAACCACACCTTTTCGCCTTGTATACGGGAAGTCTTGCCACTTACCCGTCGAACTCGAGCATAAAGCACTTTGGGCGATGAAAAATGTCTGTTTTAAACTGGATGTTGCAGGGAAAGAACGATTTTACCAGCTGAATGAACTGGAAGAGTGGAGAGCGCAAGCTTTTCATAATTCCAAACTTTACAAGGAACGGGCCAAACTCTACCATGATCAACACATCAAGGCTCGTGATTTCAATGCTGGAGATAAAGTGCTGTTATTCAACTCCCGGTTGAAGCTTTTTCCAGGAAAGCTTAAGTCAAGATGGTCCGGACCGTTCAAGGTCATAAAAGCTTACCCCTACGGAACTGTTGAGATTGAATATGCTAATGGGGGTCCCTTTAAAGTCAACGGCCACCAACTTAAACTCTACCATGGCGGCCCGATTGAAAAAAGCAAGGAGATTCTCTATCTCCAAAAATTTTGAACCAAAGGAGGACATTCGTCAAGCTAGTGACGTTAAAGAAGCGCTCATTGGGAGACAACCCAACCAAAAAAAAAAAAAAAAAAACTAACCCAAACATATTTTACTTTGTTTATTTCTTGCAGATGTATGGAGGAGGTGATGATCCCATCTTCGAGGATGCACCACTAGGAAGGGAAGATCCGCCGCCTCGGCCCGATATCCCCTTTGCCACTATTGCAGACCGGAGACGCTTTCAGGTATGGGGACGGTACCGCACTCTCTTAGCCCCCATGATCCTAGACCAGGAGATGCTCGAGGAGTGGGAATACTGGAGTGATATCGATGCTCTGCTGGGAGACTCTTTGTGGCGGAGGATTCTACTCATACAGGAGAGGGCCAGTCTCCCGTTGACGATGGAGTTCTTGTGCTCTCTACAGTTCACTCACTATGGCCAGACTGTGCAGGAGGGTTCTGTCATTGGGTCGGAGACTCAGATGAGATTCACTATTAGGGGCATTGAGCACTCCATCTCTGTGGCAGAGCTCGGATGGAGGATGGGGCTCTATGCCCCGGCTTACACCCAGACTGAGGAGTTCCGTACTCTCTCGACCCGTCTACCTGAGGCTTTTGACATTGAGGAGTTCTGGCGCCGACACTCCACAGACACTAGGTCGTTTCTCCGGCAGCATCCCCATTCGAACAAATGGAGAGAGACTCACTGGTATATACTCTCATTTGTACTCTCCTGTGGTCTTTTTGGGCGACCTCATAACACAAACAGGGTGTCCAAAAAGGACATTTTATTCTTTTGGAGTCTGGTTCACCGTACCCCGGTGAATATGGCGGTCCTTATGGCTCGTTTCTTCCGAAGCCAGGGGAAGACTGTCCGCCGCACTATCTAGGCGGGACCTTTTGTCACCACTCTCGTTCGATCATTCTATCCTACCCTAGACATTCCAGGTCTACTACATCTACAGGATAGCATCCGCGTTCTTCGATCTTCTTCCTTTGGCAACATGAAGATCAAGAAGAAACAGAGTATTCAGGAGCTCCCAGGCACCGAGCAGAGTGGTTCCTCTCGACCCCCACCGCACAGGAGATATAGTGAGCCCTCCTCCGACATGCCCAGTGCATCAGATTGGAGGGCGATGATAGACGGGATGAGGAGTCTACAGACCTCAGTCTCAGAGATGCGGGTTGCACAGGACAGAAGATTCCAGGAGATGCGAGAGGCGCATGAGACGGCCCTGGGAGAGTTCAGAGACTTTCGATTAGCTCAGGAGAGAGCCACCCGGGATATGCAGGAGGAGCTAGAGATCCAGAGGCTAGATATTGATGAGATGAGAGATTGGCTTAGGCCACACTATGGCCCCCAGGATGGCACAGGCGATGTTTAGATTTGCTTCTTCCTTAACATTTTTATTATGTTTATTTGTTCTTCAGGTTGGACATTGCGCTGCTCTTTTGACTTGAATGCTCTTACAAACTGACTATGGATGATGTAAGGATTTTTAAAACCATTTTACTCCTGTTTCATTATTCCTCTTCACAAAATCTTTTCAAATCTCAAGTGTGAGGAAAGAACCAAAAAAAAAATGTGCCTTTATTTCCCAATTTTGTGCCTTAAAAGAAGACCTCGAGGGCGAGGTCCAGCTCAAGTGTGAGGAGGTTGCGTTTTACACTCAAAAGTTAAAACCTTGTTTTAGAACAATCTTTTTACTATTTTTGATATGAAACATTAGTTTCTCAATTTGTTATCAATCACATAATAGTTTAGATAATCACCCTTATTATAAGAATTTACTTTTATTATTATTTTTAGAAAACTTAAATTTGTTATGGTTTTTTGGTTGTGAATGTAAAGGGCTGAATTTGTTTTAATTGGACATTCATTTTATTCATTAAAAAAAAAATGCTAGTATTAATAAAACTCCAAAACTCATTGTTATAGGACAATTCCATCTCCGAAAAGGGGCTCTGTTTCATTCGTTAATCATAGTCTGTGAGAATGAAGTATGCATGGGATAACACTGCCGACAAGAGCGAAAAGGAGGCAAAAAAAAAAAAAAAACTGGTGAACAAGATGTACGTCCAATTTAGAATAATGAAAACCTTGGGATAAGGAATTGATTGGTGGTTTAACATAATCAATAGTTTTCTTTAGTAATAATAATAGTAAATTCATATATCTTGGGTGATTTTTCTAAAATATAAAAAAATTGAGAATAAAAGAGAGGTTTTTGTTTCTACTTCTTTAATAGCAATTCGATTGTGATATAGTCAGGTTTTACCTTTTTGAGTGTGTTTCCAACTAATTTGTCGCTTGAGGACAAGCAACGCTTAAGTGTGAGGAGATTGATAAGTCCATTTTTTGTACTTATTTTTCTTATCCAATTTAAGCGATTTTTGAATGAAAATATAAAGAAAAGACACATTTTATATATTTTGGTTCAAGTTTCATGAAATCAGGTAAAAATCACATCCATAATATGTTTAGCGGGATTTCGGGTCAATTGAGCACAAAATGAGCCAATTTGAGCAACAAATGATATCATACCGAAAGAAGGAAACATTATTTCAAAGTGGTCCAGAAGACAATATTGAAGAGCACAAAATAAGGAACAAGCCGGACAAATAATCTCACAGGCGGCCGGGCAGGCGGCCAAAATGAAGGCCTTCGCGGCCGCCTACGGTAAATTAAAAAGTCAACATTTGAAATCGACCCGAGCCGGTAAAAGACAGAAGGCGGCCGACGGAGGACGAAGGGCGGCCGCCCTCAGTGGCCGCCTGCGGCACAACAGGACGAAACCAACCACCGGCCGGTGCGACTGGACGGCAGGCGGCCAGACAGGAACGGCAGGCGGCCGCCTGCTGGACCGCCTGCGGCGGCCGGGATCCGCCGCAATCCGATATGCCGGCGAAAAGACAGTAGGCGGCCAGATTTGATGGAAGGCGGCCGCCCTCTATGGCCGCCTACGGCTGACGGAGACCGGCCACGACGCGTTGCCGGCGACGGGACGGCATGTGACACTCCAAAGCTAATGTTGTAGCTGATGCCTTAAGCAGGAAGACGGAACACGGCAGAGCAATGTGGATACTACCAGAAGAACTATATCGAGAGTTCCAACGACTAGACTTGGAGGTGAAGGAGTGCGGTGAAGTGGAGAGTGAAATCCGGTTATACACAATGACCATTTTACCCTCTATCTTCGATGAAATCAAAGCGGGCCAACCAGGAGATGTGAAGCTTGAACGAGTCAAGGCCGGGATGAAGAATGGGGTCAACGGACCATTTCAGCTGCATGAGGACGGGAGTATCCGCTATAAGGGTAGGTGGTGTGTCCCGATGAAATGTGAGCACATCAAAAAGCAAATCATGGAAGAAGGACACAACACGCCCTATTCGGTACACCCGGGAGGAGACAAATTGTATAAAGATCTTAAGCAAAACTTTTGGTGGCCGAGAATGAAGAATGAAGTGGCAGAGTTCGTGGCCCGATGCTTAAACTGTCAAAAAGTGAAAGCTGAGAGATGCAAGCCCAAGGGACTTGTGCAACCCTTGGAGGTACCGACGTGGAAGTGGGACTCAATATCGATGGATTTTGTCGGGGGTTTACCTTTAACAAAGTCCGGGAAGGATAAGATTTGGGTAATCGTTGATAGATTGACTAAGACCGCCAGGTTCATTCCCATGAATGAGACTTGGAGCATGGATAAGCTGGCTAGAGCCTACATTAAACATGTGGTCAAATATCATGGTGTACCACATGATATTGTATCCGACAGAGATTCCAGATTCCTATCCCAATTTTGGAGGGAACTTCAAGCTGCTATGGGGACCACACTGAAGCTAAGCACAGCATTTCATCCGATGACAGACGGTCAGACCGAGAGAACCATCCAAACACTCGAGGACATGCTGAGAGCATGCATACTGGACCTACAAGGGTCATGGGATGAGCACTTGGACCTGATAGAGTTCTCATATAACAATAGCTATCATACGAGCATTAAAATGGCTCCATACGAGGCTCTATATGGTCAAAAGTGTAGGAGCCCGCTATGCTGGGGAGATATGGTGGACCAGGTTGTCTTAGGGCCACAATATTTGCAAGATACAATGGAGAAGATCAAGCTTATTCAGGCGAGGATGAAAGCAGCACAAGATAGACAAAAATCATATGCGGACCTAGGAAGAAAACCAGCTGAGTTCGAGGTAGGAGAGAAAGTACTCCTCAAAGTCTCTCCTACTAAGGGCGTCATGAGATTTGGGAAGAAGGGCAAGCTGAGTCCTCGATTCATCGGACCCCACGAGATTCTGGAGAAGGTGGGGAGAGTAGCTTACAAACTGGCTCTACCCACAGAATTGAGTAAGGTAAGAAATAAAACCATTCCTTCAAAAGTTATTCATAAATTTGGAAAACAAATTTGAGATGTTTTAACGTAAGCAAGGTACACGACGTGTTTCATATATCTCAACTGAAGAAGTATATCCGCGATGAGGCGCATATCTTAAACCCGGAGGTAAGAACCTCACTTTTAAAATAGCTAATACGTGATGGGTAGACATTAAAATTACCCTTTATGTAATTAGGTGATTGAGTTGGACGAAACCTTGACGTATGAGGAAAGGCCTGTGAAAATTTTAGACACGAAGACACGTGAAACTCGAAGGAAGGCCATCAACATGGTCAAAGTTTTGTGGTCAAATCACTTGGCTGAAACCGCCACATGGGAGACAGAGGATGACATGAGAAAACGTTATCCTGAGCTATTTTGTCAAGGTAATATTTTAGTTACGGGGACATAACCTCCCTTTTAGGGGGATAGAATGTAACACTTGAAATTTTAACCTAGCTTATGCTTCGGGACGAAGCATCTTTTAAGGAGGGTAGAATGTGACACTCCAAAAATTTAATAATAATAATAACGATGATGATAATATTCCGTATAGGATAATAATTTTTTTAAGTTACATTTCGGGCTGATCAAATAACACTTTGACGGAAATAATAATATAATGTGTGGCATTTTAATAAAATTGAACCATATTCATTTTTTTCAACATAAATAATACTTCGTATTTGGTAATAAAGTGTACTCCGTAGCTGGTTGACCTTCCGGGGTAAAAAAAAAAAAAAAAAAAAAAAAAAGTGTACTCCGTAGCTAACATTATTCGGAAGTATATATCCTACTACACCTACATGTAACCTTAATACAAGATCTTACGTACAATAATAATAATAAACGTATACTTGGTAATAATAATTAATAATTAAGGAATTATTAAGTGACCAAATATACCGCATACCATAGATAAACATACGAACAATACTACTACTCGTACGTTACGCGTATATCTGCGCATGGCTTTTTCCGGAGTATATCT
Organism: Cuscuta epithymum; assembly: GCA_945859915.1. NCBI lineage: Eukaryota > Viridiplantae > Streptophyta > Magnoliopsida > Solanales > Convolvulaceae > Cuscuta > Cuscuta epithymum. The sequence continues at coordinate 1,085,327 of CAMAPF010000923.1, forward strand.
TCAACTAAGGAAAGGGCAATAAATAGACTTAAATGAAAATATACGTCCAACAACCTAGAACCCTCAGCCACTCCCCTATAAATAGCAGCAATACGGACGATTTTCACTACACCCAAAACCCGGCAACCTACGTCGCAAGAAGAGAATAATAATAAAAGAATAGAAGGAAGAGCGTAAAACGTGAAAGGGAGTGAGGGGAGGTCGGCGAGGGTGAAGGTGAGCACCAGAAACGTTGCCGGAGAGGGAAGAACGCTACCGATTTCCGGGTGGGCATCGCTGCAGAAGGGGATCGCCCGAGCCGCCGCAGAGCGTCGCCGCCGACAACCTACCCGCTGAGACGTCTCCTCCGGATAAGGTAAGTTGTATCTTCTCTGCGTTTTCGGACTTCCCGCATGAAGGTTACGAACAACGAGATACGTACGTATAATGGGATAGTTGGACTGTTTAATAATCATAAGAATAATAAAGGGGCTTGATACCGTTAACTAGAAATAGAAACAATAGGCCGATCCTTTAATTGATAAACTAGATTGGAGTTGTTATTTGATCTGTTCGTGAGTTATAGTAAAACTGTTATGACAATAATAGAGTAAAACTAACCAATCACATTTACGATAGTGATGAACTGATAAAATAAGGATAAACATAATAGTAGACCTGGGCTTAGCTTACTCTTGTAAATTTGACACTATGTTGGCCGAAAATAAATTATAATAATGACGGAATGTAATTAATAAAAATGGTAATGATAATTGGGCTAAGAGAATTAAATTTTATGATTTGCCCTTATCAATTTGTCATTTATAACTGGTTTAGATGTACAATGTCTAAAATGAAATCATAAGAGTTGACGTTTGAGAATAATTATAGTACTTGAGTGATTTTAATAAAAACGAACTATTAAATCTGCACATCCTAATTAGAATATTACTACTATACCAACCCATGAATCTCAATTGCTCAAAATAAAATAATTATGTTATGACGGCAGATTTATGTTAAAATGAATTAGTAATAAGCTGATAATAATGATTTAATTTACGGGTAAAGTTAAACTTAGCTTGTTGCTCTTAATCAAATATAGTGGCTCGAATACTTTAATATTATATTAATCCACTACGAACTAAACTAGAATAAGGACGTAGAGCAAACGGAATGATTCGGTTTAGAATGAATATGACTAAATCTTATTAAACTAATAACTTTTAATTATTCGTCAACTACGAAATGAAATAATTGCTTAGTTCGGATGTCAGAAACAAAGAAGTCCAGATACTTTAATATTTCATAACAGACTATAAAATTAGACCAAGTAAAAGGGGAATCATGTAAGAACTAAATATAAGTAAAGGGATTAGACTAGTATCGGGAACTAGTAGCGGGTAGATACTGACTTTGGGAATTTTCAATAGAAGGTGGATCGGGTGAAAGGGCATAGTTGGAGGATTAGCTATAACATACTTGGAGTTGAGGTAAGTCACATTGCAACCAAAATTATGTTTTTACCTCGTAAATAATTATTTACTTGATTTATGTGATGGTATGAATATTTTGATTGATGAATTACTTGTGAACAAGTTGTATTTGTTGTGATTCTGAGATATATTTGATTATGTGTATACGTAATATATTTTGGGGAAAATATAAAGTTATGAATTTAAGGATAATAATCCTTGTGGTAAAATTTTGTCCAAGAGACATAAATGTGGAATTTTTCGAAAGTCAAGATAAAAGATTGTTTTCATAATCGGGGCACCACGGGAGAAATCCGTAGGTGTCGGGCCACCTTCACGTCCGTTAATGGTGAGGGAGGGTTAGGACTACTACTACTTGAATTGAGAGGTGTAAAGCAAATTAAATAAATTTTGGAGGGTTCGGTAACCACCCCGAACAACTGGGCATTAGATCCCATTTATTAAAGCAGTAGTAGTAGTACCTATTCTCTTAAGGGTCTTTGAACCTAGAACTTAGGGAGTATATCCCATTTTGAGTAGGGAGACGTTGACGTCAGAACTACTTAGACTTCATACTACTCGGAGGGCTTGGAATCCCTTTAGGGGGTGTGCACACTTAAGGTAGAAGTCTAGATTCTAATAGAGGAGATGAGGTACCGAGAGTAGATCGGAGTGACCGTAAAAACAACGGATCACTGGGCTCAAGAATCGAGATAACGCTTGAGCACCGCCCTTCTAACTAAATGATTAGGAGAATTAGCTATAAAGCTATTTTGAGGAAAAATCAAATATTTTGGTACTTGGAGAATTATTCTTTGAAAAACTTACGCGAATTAGTGAAGAAAATCTTTTGGAGATATTATTACTCTTTTTGAAATTATTGGAAACTCATTTTTTTGTATATACTATATACAGATACTTATTTTTCAACAAAACTACTATTTTACGGGGTTGGGTGGGACTTACTTAGCTCTAAAGCTAATTTTTGTGTTATTTGTTTCTTTTATTTTCTTATGTTACAGATGATGTGGTTTATGAAGACTGATGCACTGAGAGCGCTCCTAGAAGATTTTTAGAGTAGTCTCATTTAGAATGAACCTTGTTAGATTTCATGATTTCAAATGTTGAATTTAATAATTACTTTAGATACATTTATGGTGGATAGCCTTAGCATCCAGTCGGTTTAGGGCTGGGTGTGGCGGTAACACGCCCCTTTTCCCTAGTATTGTTTAATTCCGCTGCACACAAATTCAAAGTTTTGAATAATTAATAAAAGTTTATAATTTCTTTAAGTATTATTTTGGGCGGGAATTTTGTGCGCGGTAAAGGCTTGTGGTGGTTTGTGAGGACAGTACTGGAGGTCCAGAGTAACTACCTCGGGTCCTGCGGGGCCGGGGTGTTACAGGTGGTATCAGAGCAACCCCGCGACAGTGTGATGACCCGTTGGATATCGGGCGGGCACTTAGCGGGGGAAGATTCTGGGATTTTGATTGAGATTTGAGATTGGTTCAAGGGCGCAACGAGGACGTTGCGATCCTAAGTGGGGGTGATTGTAACACTTGAGATTTAATATAAACGGATTAATAGTACTACTCATACCAACAGAGGTGCATCTCCTTTTAAGGGAGCTCATTACCTAAGAACTCCAAAGTTAAGCGTGCTTGCTCGGGAGTAGTCTTGGGATGGGTGACCCCCTGGGAAGTTTCTCAGGGCGCGCATGAGTGAGGACAAAGTGCGCGGTAAAGGCTCGTGGTGGTTTGTGGGGATAGTACTATTGGTCCGGAGTAACTACCTCGGGTCCGGTGGGGCCGGGGTGTTACACGGCAGGCGGCCAGATGCCGACGGAAGGCGGCCGCCTGCTTGGGCGCCTACGGGAAAATTTGTGCTATAAATAGCAGGCTTTTTCTACATCTCAAATACACCATCTCTAACCCTAAATCAGTTCTAAAAAGGCTTCTTCTTCTTCCATTTTCGAGCTCCAAAGGTCTTAGAGAGAGAGAAACTTCAAATCTTCATATCTTCTTCATTTTAGCTCCAAATTGTAAGTTCTTTATATGTATTTTCATCTTCTCAACGTGTAGAATCTGAATCTGTGCTTTGTTTCTTCGATCTGTTCTTCGAAAATTTCCAGATTATTTTTCAAGTATTTCGCATTTCCTTCCAAAAATTAAATAAAATAGTTAATGATGTTGAATTCATTCCAATTAATTATATAGTTGTTTACTAGCCTCAAGGTAGTTATTTATCTGAAGAAATTTATTTTTCACGAAGTAGAAGTAATTTTTAATTAATTTCGGTAATTACTTGATATTATTGCTTAAATTAAAATAAATACTCAAAAAAGGGAAAAAAATTAGTTTGGCCTTAATTTCAGTTTAATTCATTGTTATATCACTACCAGTAGTTAAAATAAAATTTATAACGAAGTTAGAGTATTTTTAGTTGCTTTTTGCATTTTCTAGTTAAAATTGGGAAAATCATCAATTAGTTGCTAAAATTGGATCTTAAATTTATTAATTCGTGAAAACTTCCAGAAAATTATATTTTAGTCCCTATAAGTTTATTGTCCCAGAATATAAGTTTTGTTTGAATTTTTGCTATCATCCATGTTTAATTCCTTGTTAATGTTGAATATATTCATTATATTGTTAGTTGTAAAAATGATGTTTAGTAGCTAAATTTGTTTTGGCATTAATTGAGAAAAGGAATATGGATTGACTTGTTGACCTAAAATTAGGGGTTAAAATTAATAAATTGGACTAGTTGTTTAAAATGATGAAATAGTAATTAATAATAGTTAGCCATTTTCATTAATTAAATTCTTGGAAAATTAATTCTAACTTGTCTATGAGATTAGAAATTAATTTAAGCCAACCATATTTGAGCACATTAATAAGGCCTAGAAATAGGATAATTTAATGAAAAGGATTTACATCTTGTCTATGAGAAATAAATTCAATTGCTAAAATAAAGAGTTTAACTAGTTAATGAATTTGGCTATTTTTATTAATTAAAATATTGGAAAATTATTTCTACCTTGTCTATGGGTTTAGAATATAATTTAAGCCAACCATTTTAAACACATTAATGACACCTAGACATAGGATAAATTAATGAAGATAGTTTCTATTCTTGTCTATGAGGAAAGAAATTATTAGTCCAACTTTAGTCTTAATTTCCCTAATTAAGAGGTCCAAGAACATATCCATTTCTAATTACTCAATTCATTGCCCTTATTTGCATCAATCTTTAGAACGCTTAATTTTTAAACATTAATCTTTAAATTGAACCTAGTTCTTACTTATAAACTGGCATAATTTAGAACACAACCATTTTCCTATATTGAAAAAGCTTCCAACGATTAGCGATAGCCCGTGACTAAAATTAAATTAAGAAACTTCTCCGCCATTCCTCAAGAGATACGATACTCGGGGAAAAACCGAAAGGTTAGACTCCGTTTTACTACAACGCCGCGAAAGCGGTTATCAGTGGGCAACCTTGGATATGCGTTCGGGGCGTCCGAGCTCAGTCTGGATAGGAGGTCGGCCTCGGAGTTTTGAGCTCGCGGGATCTGATTGATCTCATAAGCTTCAAATATCCTGAGCAGTTCGAGAGTCGCCTCTTTGTATTGTTTCATTCGCCCTTCCTTGGCCTCATACGACCCTGTGATTTGGCCCACGACCAGTTTGGAGTCACACTTGATTTTTATGCGCTCGGCCTTGAGGTTGGCTGCGAGTCGGAGCCCGCATAGCAGGGCCTCATATTCGGCCTCATTTTTTGATACTTTGAAGCTAAAACAGATGGCATGATATGAACGGAAGCCTTCGGGGGTGATGAGGACGACCCCACCTTGTTTGGCAGTGGGAACGGGTCCATAGGGCAAGCTTTGTTCAAGTCAGTGTAGTCCACGCACATGCGGAATGTGGGGGGTTTCTGTGCCAGGACGACGTTCGCCAACCACTCGGGGTACTTGACCTCCCTTATGTGCTTGATGGCCAGGAGCACGGTGACCTCGGCCTTGACAAAATCCCGCCGGTCGGCCGACAGGTGTCTCTTCCTTTGCTTCACCGGCTTGGCGGCCGGATCCACAGCTAGCCGATGGGTGATGACGCTGCGACTGATGCCAGGCATGTCTTCCGGACCCCGGGCAAAAATGATGGCATAGGATCGAATCACGGTGATGATGGCCGACCGCAGGGTTGGCTCTAGCTCTCGTCCGATCCGTACCACCCTGTCCGGTCGGCTGGTGTCAAGTGGCACCTCTTCAATGTCCTCGACGGGCTCGGCCCTCGGCCGGTCGGCCTCTTTGGTCACTGTCATCTGGATCATGTCAATCCGGATTTCTGCCATGACGACCTTCTTGGTGATCTGGAGATAGCAAGATCTAGCGACCCTCTGTTTCCCCCTGGCATAGCCGACGCCAGTGTCGGTCGGGAATTTCAAGCAGAGGTGCTTCATTGAAATTATGGCCTCCAAGTCTTCTAGGCCGGGTCGTCCGAGAATTAGGTTGTGGGCGCATTCCAGCTTCACCACCACAAACTGCATAGGCAATCGAACCCTATGGGACCCGTCGCCGACCTCAACTTGGAGATCCACCGTGCCCTCGGCGTCGATTGAATCCCCAGTGAAGCCGGACAACGAAGTCCGAATGGGTCGAAGGTCAGCTCTGTTAAGCCCCAGCTTCCGGAAGGTGCTGAGGTACATTATATTGACGGAGCTTCCGGTATCAACGTAAGCCGTGTGGATTATGACATCGGTGATCTCACATTTGATGTCACGCCCCGGACCTACCGGACACGTCAACAACCCGCCGTACAGTACGAATAGTCAACCGCAGTCCAACTCATCCATACTATACTAGGCGTCTTGAATATCATTCACAATAGTACATCCATAAACAAACATAATGTAAAATGATCATTTAAATCAGCGGAAACGTTTAATACAAGTGTTTATGCCACACTTCGGCAACATGGGCGTACAAGCCCCAAATAATTATTCAAAATAATATCCATGAGCATTAATTTAATGTTTTAAAAATAGAACGGAGGAAGCACGAACCACGTCTTCTCTCCCTGAGCTCCCCGAAGCAACGGGCGATGGTAGCAAGCTTTACTCCCTACCTGAAACTGTGAGGTGGCCTCCCCCGTGAAGGGGAGGTCAGTACTTGGAAGCATTTGACAAGTACAATGACAACTATACCAAGTATAATCGATGTTTCAATTTCTAAGACCCTCAAAATAGGGTGATATCATAATATAAATAATAATTTATATTTCCCACTTATTATCTCTATAATAAGTAAATTTATTTATTTGTCGGCACACGGCCCATTTCATATACTTCATTATACCCGTCGTTAGCACGACACCGCCCGTAGGTCTTATCATCCTTTACGAGACTTGTCACCGCTCTCCGAGGCCTCACCGGGTCCCCGGGCCGGAGTCCAACATCCCGCCCCTGAACTCATACCCATCGTCCCGTAGGAAGGTAAGGTCCATTCGGGGCCCTATCTTATGTGTTACCGCTGTCGGGAGCCTCGTAAGGTCTCCGGTTCGGATTCCACCCTAACCCGTGATCACGATGTAAGTCCATGCTATCCAACCCCGCTCTCTAGAGTCGGGAAGGGCCATGGTCCTTACTAATTACCAATGCTCTATCGGCTAATCCTTAAAGACTACCGAATACACCCGTAGGCCAATCCTATTCCTAGGATCAATTTATTATTCACGTTATCTTGGGTATCCCTTAAGGCCTACCCCTAGCATCACTTATCCACCTTAGTATCTCTTAAGACTACTTAAGGCCCAACAATTTACAATCCAAACCTTGGATCAATTCTAACATATTTCATTCCAAAACCCCGACTAGTATCATTATACTAGTCGGATAAATTCCAACAAAATCTCATTTCAGTTCATAGTCATATAGACAATTCTCAAACTAATTTTCCATTGAAAATATAGTTCATATCAATATACAAAATATAATCTTTAATCACTCATATATCCTTATATGAAGTTAAAATTATATTTCAACACAATATTTATAAATAATCCCTTCATCAAGCCAATATGCTCATATTACATAATCATACACAATTTATCCTTAAATTTGTATATTATGCTCCTTTATTCATTGACAACAATATTTTCATTTAGGCATTATTAATCATTAATAATCCATGAAAATAACATTTAATTACTTTAGGTAATCTTACGAAATTAACCCAAAGATTATAAACAACATAGTCAGCCATCCTCACCTTGTGATGTGCTACAATAGTTGCCTTTGCTAAGCCCCTCGATCGATCCCCGTTCTAGGCCGATCAAAAGTGAAATTCCTGGACAGTAGCCCAAAAGCCGGGCGGCTTTCACCAAAGCCGGGCGGCTTTCGTAGTCTGCAACTACGAACAGCTTCTTCTCCTTGGCGGTTTCCGGTGGTTTCAACTCCTATCGATTCCACGACTCTCCTAAGTTAAATACCACCACTATATAACATTATTCTACACTTTTAAACGTGTAGAACTTCATGTTTGATCCATCATATGATTTCTTAAAAATCATATCAAAATAAAGTAGTTAAAAGAATGGTTGTTGAGTTCTTACCTCAAGAACTATCCTTTTCTTCTTGGATTTTCCTTGTTGATGCTTCCTTCAACCTTGGATTCAATGAGAGTGTTTCCCAGAGCTCTCCTCTTCCTTGTGTTGGCCGAATGATTGCAAGGGGAGTAGGGGAGATGTCTATCTCAACCAACACAATAATGTGTGGGATATGGCATGGGGTGAGTGGGTTTTGTCTTGTGCAATCCCCTCCCCTATTGAGTCCGCCCCTCCCCATGTTTCCTTGTCTCAACTCATTATTTTGAGTCCACAAATCTTGTAGGAAAAACCCCGAATGGGGTAGAAAGTTCCTCCCAATTATTCCCGCTATTTCGGGCCGGTCGGATCAAAATAGCACCCGGGTTGTCCAAATATTTTTATCAACTTCGGTTGGCGTTTTATTGGACCCCCTATGATTTTTATGATAGCCCAACTAAATATTTGGTAGCCCATTCACATTTAATGGACCCGATAAATAATCTGATTAATCGCACATTAATTAAATGTGCCCATTAATTACACGAATTTTATTCGCTAGGAAATTCAAATACATGTCACATTTCAAATTCAAGTACATCCGGGTGCGGTGTCACAAGTTCACCCCCCCTTAACGGGAATTTCGTCCCCGAAATTCACAATGCCTATTCAAAAAGAGATGCATATTGTTCCTTCATCAAGGCCTCCGTTTCCCAAGTTTCTTCTTCGACTCGGTCACTTTTCCAAAGGATTTTCACCATTGGAACCTTCTTGCTTCGTAGCTTCTTTACTTGTCTATCAAGTATCCCTACCGGTCGAACGGCATAGTTCAAGTCTTCACGTATCTCCACGGGTGGTTTCTCCAACACGTGAGATGGATCCGGCACATATTTCTTTAGCATAGACACGTGGAACACGTTATGTATCTTCTCCAATTCTGGAGTCAACTGCAAACGGTATGCTACGGCCCCGATTCTTTCGAGAATCACAAATGGCCCTATGTAGCGTGGGTTTAGTTTCCCTCGGCTTTGAAATCGGATGATTCCCTTCCAAGGTGAAACTTTCAAGAACACTTCATCTCCCACCTTAAATTCCAAGGCTCTCCGGCGCTTATCGGCATAGCTCTTCTGTCTATCCTGGGCCGCCTTAAGCCTCTCGCGAATCATCTTTACCTTCGACTTGGTGATCTCCACCAATTCCGTGCTTTCAAGCTTGGCCATGCCCACTTCATCCCAACACAAAGGTGTACGACATCTCCTCCCATACAATGCCTCGTATGGAGGCATGCCAATACTCGCCTGATAACTGTTGTTATAGGCAAACTCCACGAGTGCTAAATGGTTGTCCCAACTCCCTTGGAACTCCAATGCACAAGCTCTCAACATGTCCTCCAAAATCTGTATAACTCTCTCGGATTGTCCATCCGTCTGTGGATGAAAAGCAGTGCTGAATTTCAATTTCGTTCCCATAGACTCTTGAAACTTTGGCCAAAATCGTGATGTGAATCGTGGATCCCTGTCGGACACAATGGTAATAGGAACCCCATGTAGCCTCACGATCTCATCCACATACAATTTGGCTAACCTCTCAAGTGCATAGGTGGTGTTGATAGGTAGAAAATGTGCACTCTTCGTTAGTCTATCAACCACAACCCATACAGCATCATAATTCCTCGCGGTCCGTGGCAGTCCTACCACAAAATCCATGGTCACGTGCTCCCATTTCCATTCTGGAATGGAAAGTGGCTGCAATAACCCAGCTGGATGCTGATGTTCTGCCTTAACTTGCTGGCAAGTAAGGCATCTACTGATGTACTCGGCTATTTCTCTCTTCATACCAGACCACCAGTAACTTTCTTTCAGATCACGGTACATTTTCGTACCTCCCGGGTGCATGGCATACGCCGATGAATGAGCCTCCTCTAAGATGGACTTTCGGAGCCCCTCATCCGATGGTACACACACTCGGTCACGAAATAATAAGAGACCATCATCTCTTTCCCTGAAGTCCTCCACTGGTCCCGCTTGCATGCGTTCCCGGATCCTCATGATTTCCTCGTCAGTTTCCTGACCCTTCTTGATCTCATCAAGCAAAGTAGGTCTCACCTCAAATCGTGCCAATAAGGCTCCATTACTGGATACCTCCAGTTGGGCTCTTAAAGCCCTCAAGTTAGCTATCAATGCCCCAGATGAGCTCTTCCGGCTCAAGGCATCTGCCACCACATTGGCCTTGCCTGGATGGTACTCGATTACCAGGTGGTAGTCTTTTATCAACTCCATCCACCGTCTCTGCCTCATGTTTAACTCTTTCTGAGTAAACACGTATTTCAAACTCTTGTGGTCAGTGTATATATGACATGTCTCCCCGTAGAGATAATGTCTCCAAATCTTCAGTGCAAATACCACTGCCCCTAGTTCTAAATCGTGAGTAGGATAGTTTACCTCATGCTTCTTCAACTGTCGTGAAGCATAGGCAATTACCCTCCCCATTTGCATTAACACACATCCAAGCCCTTGGATGCTAGCATCGCTATAGACATCGTACCCCATACCCTGTTTAGGTAAAGCAAGTACCGGTGCCTCGGTCAATCTCTTCTTCAGTTCAATGAATCCTTTCTCACATTTGTCATCCCATACAAACTTAGCCCCTTTCCGAGTGAGCTTTGTCAATGGCGATGCCAAAACGGAGAACTTCTCCACGAACTTCCTGTAGTAACCCGCCAATCCAAGGAAACTACGAATTTCCTTGACATTCTTTGGCCTCTCCCATTCGGTGATGGCTTCTATCTTCTTGTTATCCACCGCAATTCCCGATCCTGAAACCACATGCCCGAGAAAGCCAATCTCCTTAAGCCAAAATTCACATTTAGAAAACTTGGCATAGAGTTGCTTCTCCCGTAGTGTCTCAAGAACGAGTATCAAGTGCTCCTCATGCTCTTCCTCACTCTTTGAGTAGATTAAGATGTCATCTATGAACACAATCACGAATCGGTCCAAGTATTTGTGAAATACTCGGTTCATCAAGTCCATGAATGCCGCGGGGGCGTTTGTCAACCCAAACGACATAACAAGGAACTCAAAATGTCCATACCTAGTGCGGAAAGCACTCTTCGGTATGTCATCCTCTTTGATCTTCAATTGGTGGTACCCCGACCTCAAGTCAATCTTCGAGAACACAGTTGCTCCTCGTAGTTGATCAAACAAGTCATCAATCCTAGGCAGAGGATACCTATTCTTGATTGTGACCTTGTTCAGTTGACGATAGTCAATGCACATTCGAAGTGTTCCATCCTTCTTCTTCACAAAAAGGACCGGTGCTCCCCATGGGGAGTGGCTTGGTCTAATGAAACCGTTATCCAAAAGCTCTTGCAATTGGGTTTTCAACTCGTTAAGTTCTGCGGGTGCCATTCGGTATGGCGGTATGGAGATTGGTTTGGTGCCGGGCTCGACCTCGATCACAAATTCAATCTCCCTATCGGGTGGAAGTCCCGGTAAGTCCTTTGGAAAGACATCCGGATACTTGCATACCACCCTCACATCATCAATGCTCGTCTCTTCTTTTGTTTTGTCTACCACGTATGCTAGATATGCGTGGCAACCCTTTCTCATCATACTCCTAGCTCTTACGGCGGATATGATACAACTATTGGATTTGGCCCGATCCCCCTCGAAGCGTAAGGTTACCCCTTCATCGCCTTCGAGTTCAAGTATCTTTGTGTAGCAATCGACCCTAGCATGATGTTTCTCAAGCCAATCCATCCCCAGGATTGCATCGAATTCAATCATACTCAGCGGTACGAAATCACACGTCAAGTTTTGGCCCTCCACTTCCACCTCACACGATGGATAGTGGCTATCTCTCTCGATGTCTTCCCCTAGAGGTGTGGATACCAATAGGGCTTGAGCCATCGGTACAAGTGGTTCTTCGAATCCCCCGGCAAACGCCTCACTCACGAATGATCGTTGCGCCCCGGTGTCAATGAGGATTCTTGCGTCTCTCCCGTTAATCTTTAGTGTTCCTACATTCATAAGCAATGTAAGACACACTCCCCACTTATTAGACTCCTTTCTTAGGTAAAAGAGTACCCCGGCTATGGTTTGGATGATCGTCATCTAACGCCCCATCCCGATTCCATCCCGGTTCCCACCCAAAACCAACACCGTGCACCAATAAGTGAAAGCCGGCCGCTTTTCGTGAAAGCCGGCCGGTTTTCGTACCTTGGCCTTCGGCTCGGAATGGCTGGTTACGTAAGCCGGCCGGTTTTTGCCAAAGCCGGCCGGTTTTCGGTCGCCGAAAGAATTCCAACTTTTAATTCTTAAAAGCCGGCCGGTTCTTACGAATGCCGGCCGGTTTTCGTTAACAGCGCCTCACACCGGAGATGCCTGAACACAAGCCGGCCGGTTTTTACGAAACTCGGCCGGTTTTCCTCCGCCGAATGAATTTAACAAAAATCCTTTACGAAAGCCGGGCGGCTTTCGTCAACGTCGGGCGGCTTATGGTCGCCGTAGGATTTATGTAATAAATCATAGACAAACGTCGGGCGACGTTCGTCAAAGCCGGGCGGCTTTCGCCCCAGGCAGATATCTGTCCACTCCTTTGAACTTTAAACAGGCGGGGTTGGCCATATAACTTATACATCTCAACATTTAAAAGGTTTACAAGAAATTAACATCAAAAGTTCATGAATTTACCCGCAACGGAGTCCGGGTTAGCACGTGCATCGGCCTCCGTAATCGCATAGACCCTCGCTTGGGTCCTCCCTTGATTAACGGACGGTGCATTGCTTGTGATAGCTCCACCGTGCCCCATACTTGCACTCGGTGCTCCCGTTCGGTTCCTGCTCACCATGGTCCCACTACTCGGTCCGGAACCTGTACCTCGCCCAAGCTGTGGGCAACTCACCTTCATGTGCCCAACCTCCCTGCATTGGTAGCATCTCGGGGGATCACGACACTTGCCGTGGTGAAGCTTCTTGCAGTTGCTGCACCTTGGTACTCCCGAGTTTTGAGACCTCGAGGCTTGCCCGCTTGGGCCTTGATTCGCCCTCGATGGTGGTGCAGGGGCCTTGAATGAGCCACCTCCCCCGTGGTTCCCCTTCTTGTTAGAACCTTGGGGGCCATGGTTCTCCCATTTTCTTTTCTTCGCCTCCTCGGCGTCTCTTTTCTTCCTCTCTTCCCACTGTTTTTCGCCCTTCAAGGCTTGGTCTACCACTTGGGCGAAGGTCATGTTAGGCAATTGTGTTGCCCTATCACGTATCTCCAAGTCTAGGGCATCCCAAAAGTGGTTCACCATCCGGTTCTCATCACAAGCGTACTCCGGTATGTAGTCGGCAAGGTCCCGAAACTTGTACTCAAGTTCCTTCACCGTCATGTTACCCCCTTGAGTTAGGAGGGTATATTCCCTCACCTTCTTGTTCACCTCGAAGTCGGAGTAATATTGGGCAAAGAACTCCCGTTGGAAGTCCTCCCAAACGACGCCCTCGCCATACTTGCTCTTGGTTCCATCCCACCATTTGGATGCCATCCCCTCAAGCAACCTTACCGCTATTCTCAGTTTAAGGTTGGGCGTGATTTGCATGTCAAGGGCTGCTTCATTCAACCTCTTGATCCATTGGGCGGCAACCGAAATGTCTCCGGTCCCGTCAAAGGGTTTGCACCCCAAGTCTCTTGCTTCTTTGATAAATTTGGAGATCCTTATGGTTGGACCTCCATCATTTCGGCCTCCATGTGGTTCCACATGGACTCTGGATGCATTGTGGCTTCCTCCTCTTGAAGCCATACCCGAAGGTTGCCCCGCCCGGCGCCTTCGGCGTTCCCTCCTCTCCTCGCGCTCTCGGTGGTATTGTTGGAGTAGCGCCTCAATTCTTGCCAAGGAGCCATCTTGCTCCTCGTCACTAACATCATCATCATCCCCTTCATAAGGGGTCTCCACCGGCTCGGTTTCCGGCCTATAGGTTGAGTCCTCATGGGACCAATAAGTCTCACTCTCCGTGTCGACGTGGCCATCGCTCACGGTTTGTTGTTGGCCTCCACGGCCCCTTCCCCTTGACACCCTAGTGGACCCCCGGCTGCCGCGTTCGGATCCACCCGGTACACGGCCCGTCGGGTTCCTCCTAGTGATTCTTCCAATTGGCTCCATTTCTGAAAGAAGTTTGGAATGAGCCATTAGACTCGTATCAATTGTCAAGTGACGGATAGGTACTTAAAGACATCTTTTGGCTCAAATCACCGCCATACCAATTGTTAAGGGTACCATCTTAACAATTAGAGACCTTGCAACTCAAGTACCAAAAGTTCTATAAGTACAAAACTTTATGCTCATGGTTTGCAAAATCATTTTCAAAAAGGAATTTTGAAGCTTCATTATGAAGTTTACGGACTAAGTCTCTGATACCAACTTAATTGTCACGCCCCGGACCTACCGGACACGTCAACAACCCGCCGTACAGTACGAATAGTCAACCGCAGTCCAACTCATCCATACTATACTAGGCGTCTTGAATATCATTCACAATAGTACATCCATAAACAAACATAATGTAAAATGATCATTTAAATCAGCGGAAACGTTTAATACAAGTGTTTATGCCACACTTCGGCAACATGGGCGTACAAGCCCCAAATAATTATTCAAAATAATATCCATGAGCATTAATTTAATGTTTTAAAAATAGAACGGAGGAAGCACGAACCACGTCTTCTCTCCCTGAGCTCCCCGAAGCAACGGGCGATGGTAGCAAGCTTTACTCCCTACCTGAAACTGTGAGGTGGCCTCCCCCGTGAAGGGGAGGTCAGTACTTGGAAGCATTTGACAAGTACAATGACAACTATACCAAGTATAATCGATGTTTCAATTTCTAAGACCCTCAAAATAGGGTGATATCATAATATAAATAATAATTTATATTTCCCACTTATTATCTCTATAATAAGTAAATTTATTTATTTGTCGGCACACGGCCCATTTCATATACTTCATTATACCCGTCGTTAGCACGACACCGCCCGTAGGTCTTATCATCCTTTACGAGACTTGTCACCGCTCTCCGAGGCCTCACCGGGTCCCCGGGCCGGAGTCCAACATCCCGCCCCTGAACTCATACCCATCGTCCCGTAGGAAGGTAAGGTCCATTCGGGGCCCTATCTTATGTGTTACCGCTGTCGGGAGCCTCGTAAGGTCTCCGGTTCGGATTCCACCCTAACCCGTGATCACGATGTAAGTCCATGCTATCCAACCCCGCTCTCTAGAGTCGGGAAGGGCCATGGTCCTTACTAATTACCAATGCTCTATCGGCTAATCCTTAAAGACTACCGAATACACCCGTAGGCCAATCCTATTCCTAGGATCAATTTATTATTCACGTTATCTTGGGTATCCCTTAAGGCCTACCCCTAGCATCACTTATCCACCTTAGTATCTCTTAAGACTACTTAAGGCCCAACAATTTACAATCCAAACCTTGGATCAATTCTAACATATTTCATTCCAAAACCCCGACTAGTATCATTATACTAGTCGGATAAATTCCAACAAAATCTCATTTCAGTTCATAGTCATATAGACAATTCTCAAACTAATTTTCCATTGAAAATATAGTTCATATCAATATACAAAATATAATCTTTAATCACTCATATATCCTTATATGAAGTTAAAATTATATTTCAACACAATATTTATAAATAATCCCTTCATCAAGCCAATATGCTCATATTACATAATCATACACAATTTATCCTTAAATTTGTATATTATGCTCCTTTATTCATTGACAACAATATTTTCATTTAGGCATTATTAATCATTAATAATCCATGAAAATAACATTTAATTACTTTAGGTAATCTTACGAAATTAACCCAAAGATTATAAACAACATAGTCAGCCATCCTCACCTTGTGATGTGCTACAATAGTTGCCTTTGCTAAGCCCCTCGATCGATCCCCGTTCTAGGCCGATCAAAAGTGAAATTCCTGGACAGTAGCCCAAAAGCCGGGCGGCTTTCACCAAAGCCGGGCGGCTTTCGTAGTCTGCAACTACGAACAGCTTCTTCTCCTTGGCGGTTTCCGGTGGTTTCAACTCCTATCGATTCCACGACTCTCCTAAGTTAAATACCACCACTATATAACATTATTCTACACTTTTAAACGTGTAGAACTTCATGTTTGATCCATCATATGATTTCTTAAAAATCATATCAAAATAAAGTAGTTAAAAGAATGGTTGTTGAGTTCTTACCTCAAGAACTATCCTTTTCTTCTTGGATTTTCCTTGTTGATGCTTCCTTCAACCTTGGATTCAATGAGAGTGTTTCCCAGAGCTCTCCTCTTCCTTGTGTTGGCCGAATGATTGCAAGGGGAGTAGGGGAGATGTCTATCTCAACCAACACAATAATGTGTGGGATATGGCATGGGGTGAGTGGGTTTTGTCTTGTGCAATCCCCTCCCCTATTGAGTCCGCCCCTCCCCATGTTTCCTTGTCTCAACTCATTATTTTGAGTCCACAAATCTTGTAGGAAAAACCCCGAATGGGGTAGAAAGTTCCTCCCAATTATTCCCGCTATTTCGGGCTGGTCGGATCAAAATAGCACCCGGGTTGTCCAAATATTTTTATCAACTTCGGTTGGCGTTTTATTGGACCCCCTATGATTTTTATGATAGCCCAACTAAATATTTGGTAGCCCATTCACATTTAATGGACCCGATAAATAATCTGATTAATCGCACATTAATTAAATGTGCCCATTAATTACACGAATTTTATTCGCTAGGAAATTCAAATACATGTCACATTTCAAATTCAAGTACATCCGGGTGCGGTGTCACATTTGATGACGAGCGCATCCCTGTGCATAGAAGGGCCCGTCGGCAGGTCCTTGTCTGAGAAAGTGATGGGGTCGGCCCTCGGCCTCTTCGACGCCGGAGGAGGGGCGTGAGCCACTTCCCCGATGTAAAGTGATTGAGCCCATTTCTTTCTCTGGGTGGCCGAGTCGCCACCAGTATTCCCCCCAACGATGAAGTTGACGTGCTGCCTTTTATGGGTGACATGCACCGTCGTCTCCTCGTCCTCTTCATCGCTGAGGTTCCCGATCTCTCTCTTCTTCTTTGAGGGCTCGACATCCCTTCTGTCTTTGTTAACCCAAGTTTTGGGTCTACCCTGCTGCGTCTGTCGGACGAATTGGCCGAGGTGGCCCTTCTGGATGAGCCTCTCAATGTCCTTCTTCAAGGTTACGCATTCATCGGTGGCGTGAACAGTCGACTGATGGAAAGTGCAGTAGGGCTCGTCCGAGTCGACCCTCATTACCTCTTGGGCCCTCGAATCGCGCGAAACCTCCACTAACCCGCTCCTCTCCGCGTAGTCCAGGATATGACTTACGGGATGAGTGAGGGGTGTAAGGGGCTCGCTGATCCGAGGCGGCCTCCAAGACTTCTTGTCGCCGCCGCTTTTGAAACGGCTCGGCTGACCTTTGTCCGCAGGTGTGGCCGAGGCCATCTTTTGCATAGCGTCCTTTGCTTTCTGTTTCTGCTTCGCTGGATCATTCTCTCCCACGGGGCGCTTCAGGCCCAACTCTTCGGCGTCGATATATCTGCCAGAGCGTTCAAGGGATTTACGATAAGACCTTGCAGGATCTGTGATGAGACTCTCTGAAAAGCTGATGGGCTGGAGGACGCCCTAGAGCATAGCCAGCTTAGTGGCCTCGTCCGCGCCTTGAACCTCTATGGTTTCAGTCCTCCATCGTTCCATGAAGTCCCTCAAGGACTCGTCCTTCCGTTGACGAATCTTCATCAGATGAGATCGAGAAGTGTTTCTTTGCCCTCGTCCGCCCAGCGAAATGTGTTAGGAATCGCTGGGCCAAATCTTGCCAAGAGTCAATACTATTCTGGGGCAAGTCATTGAACCAAGCATATGCTACCCCTTCAAGAGTAGTCATGAACCATTTGCAGAGGTACTCGTCCGAAGCCCCCATAATTAGCATGCTGTTTTGGTATCGGCTGAAATGTTCCTGGGGGTCGGTTTTCCCGTCATACGGCTTGATAGGCTTCCCCATATACTTCGGCGGAATGGGCGCTGCCAACACTCACGCAGTGAACGGAGTCCTTGTTGTCAGCGGTACGACCGGCTCACTATCACCCTCGGCCATCCTCTTTTGGAGGTCCTCGACCTTCTGCAAAAGAGTGGCGACCGGGGGATCCGGCGGTGGTGCGGACGGCTGCGACGGGGCACTCCTGGCCTCTAAGTCAGTGAGACGTTTCTGTAGGAGGGCGATGACGTCATCCCTCGGGTCACGCTCGGCCTCGGCCTCGGCCAAGGGGTCACGCTCGGCGTTGTCCGGCCGGGTGGCCTTGACCGAGTGCGTCTTGTTGATGTAGTGGCGTGCGTCACTCTTGTGGAGGGTCAGCGTCTTCGGCTGTGTTTCCCTCGGCTGCTCCATATGTTTGCCGCCTTCCAGCATCGGCTTCTTCCCCTCTCTCCGCTGCTTTGCTCTTTCGGCCTTCTCCTTGGAGATAGATCCCTGGCTGCCGGGAGAAGTGCTGCCGCTGGAGGCAGTGTGCGATCCGAGGCGCTCCTGGATGGGGCGTCTGTTACCGCCCAACCGGTCCAGGGCCGACCCGCCCCCTCGGCCGAGGGGGCCGAGGCGTGTGAACGGCGATTCCCGAGTGTGCTCAGTGACGGCACGCTCGGGCTCTGGGTAAATCGGGACGACGGGCATTGGTGGCGGAGGAGGGGGAGGCGGGGTCCTGTTTTCTCCAATCTGGGGCAGCAGTGCTTGCAGGGCCGAGGGCTTTCCTTGGATAGCGGCTAAGACGACCGAGATCGCCGCCTGCAAGTCCGGGGTGGCCGTTGTTCTGATGGGTTCTGGGGCCAATGTGGTTGGCATTCCAATGACGAAGGGAGAGGCCCTCTCAGGATTGCTGGACGCCCTTTTCTGGGTTAGGGAGTTGCTGAGGTCATGTGAGACGTGAGTAGTCTCGGCTTGCTGTCTAGAGCCTCCTTGGCCGACCGCACCCTGGATGATCGCCTCCTGGCCGATGGCGCCTTGGCCGATCATCTCGGGGCCGAGTGATGTCGCGTGGAGTTCGGGGGAAGATTCCCTCCTGGAAGTAGTTCTCTTGGTAGTCTTTGATCTCACTATTATCGGAAGTGTCCGATGGCAGAGGGAGGTTACTAGACTTGATTGTTCAAACTCTCAACGAGAGCACCAAATGATAACTTATCCGACCCCGGTTAGGAGAGGAAGGTAAGCTAGATAATTAAGATAGTAAGAACAGCTAGTAAATGCTCTGATTAGAATAAAATGAGAACCCTTTACATGAATCCCAAAGTGGGTATTTATAGGCATACCATATCTGGTAATGTACAGATGTCGCTAATATAATGGCTAATCTAAGACGAAAATAGCGGACCCAATCAGAAGAGGGCATGTGTCCATTCTCTGGGCTGCTCACTGGACCTAGCCCAAGCCCACTAGCTCCGGGCTTGGGCCCAAGACTGATGTAAAAAGTTGTCCAGAATAGTCTAAGTGTTCTGTCTGCTGGATGGACGAGGCCGACCCCGGTGGCCGACGGTCACTGGCCGACCGGGTCTGGCCGACCCGCTCCGGAGAGGAACCCCTCCTGGGCTGTATTCTGGCTGTCTTCTTGGACGAGGCCGACCCCGTTGGCCGAGGCCGGCCGTAAAGGCCGGTCGTCATGATATTTGCCCGAGTCGTTGGATGGGCTGGGCTTCTTGCTGGGCCTGCTGTGATGGGGGCCTGGCCCCCCCCCCGGACCATATACTGTATCAGCCCTCATATTATATTTCTTGGCTAGATCTTCAGCCTTTCTGCAGTCATATTCATGACATTATCTGCAGGCGGTCTCAGCGCCCTATTGTATCTCTACAGGCGGCCTCAGTGCCCTTATCTTTATATTATTGACGGCCCATCAGCCCATGCGCAGTCATATCCATGACCCATCTATACAGGTAAAACCGATATATATATGCCTTCATTGTTGCAGGTAACATCGGTCTATCTCCCGGGCATCTTTATTTGATGCCCTAGACATTATATTCTGGACGGTCGCTTGACCTATCTTATTGGATGACCGTTCGGCCTATCTCCCAGGCATCTTTATTTGATGCACTGGACATTATATTCTAGACGGTCGCTTGACCTATCTTATTGGATGGCCGCTCGGCCTATCTCCCGGGCATCTTTATTTGATGCCCGAGACATTATATTTTGGACGGTCGCTTGACCTATCTTATCAGAGGGTCCTCAGCTTATGATCCAGTCATCTTCATTCTGGACTATATATTATGCATTGTTGCTGATTGCATCTCCTCGGCCATCTTTATTTGATGAGACGGGAATCACATTGGATGCCCACTGGTCACATTAGCACCAGTCTCGGCCATCCGCTTTATAGGTGGCGATCACTACAGCCGGACGCATCGGCCGAAGGGCTTATCCTTCGCTTCAGAATGGGGGCATCCGGTGTACTCTTTTTCCCTTTATTAGGATTTTTTCCCACTGAGTTTTTTCCTAGTGAAGGTTTTTAACAAGGCATCTCCCTATTACGGACGAAGGTGGCAGCCCTCGGCCCTGAGATGAGTCATCATGAGGCATGCACTACTTTACTCCTCTTCACCTCGCCTACACTCGCCTCAAGGAGTGGGGGACTGGGGGGGAACGGGGGACTCAGCGTCCCCGTTGTCTGAAGAAAAATGCCAAAGTTCAAATTTTTCAAAGGCACATGATCGACGACTCAGACATACAGAAGACTAGCTCAGATTTCTACTCCCTTTCGCCTCGAGTACTCTCGCCTCAGGGAGTGGGGGACTCCTGATAGAGTATATGGACCCGGACCCCCCGGTCCACTGACCATTGGGCCCGGACAGTGGCCCACATACTTTGTAGTTAGCTTATGTACACTTCATGTATTTATTATTATATTTATTTGGGTTGTTTAGATTAGATATTGTATTATTAGCCTATTCTTGTAACCGGGCCTGTCGGCCCAGATTATAAGCCCATGCCCGTATTTCCCTATTTATATTGCCTTGGAGTCTTGCAACTTGATAACTTGATAATTCATACTACAATACACTTATCTCTCTAAGTTCGCTCTGACTCTCCTCTTTTCTCGGATACCCCTACCCCCGGTATCCATCATAGTCATTTGTTATAATTCAGCAGATTCATTCAGCACACAAAGTAAACAGTTTGTTATATCATTGTGACTTAATCCAGACACACGTCTTACAGAGTACTTAATGTTAAAAAAGTAAGGGGCCGTTTACTAACAGAAACATTTTCCGTTTTTCCAGAAAACTGGAAAACTGGAGATAGAAAAACTGGAAAACGTGTTTACCTAATCATTCTCAAAAACTGAAAAACAGAAACATGTTTCTGATTTTCTTCTTAATTTGGAGAAGTCACTTTTTTGTGTTTTCCAAAAACAGAAACACCTTTCTCATTTTCCTCTTAATCAAGTATATATATTTTAAAACTTTGTCATTTTTGAATTTTTTAGTCAATGAAGATAAGTTTTGACCAATAAAAATTTTTATTAGAAAATAATTTATAATATAAAAATAATATGAAAATGGCAATTTCAACAAACGAAAATGAATTCTCAATGCTTCACTTGGTAATACTTTAATTTTAGAAATTACGCTAATAAATCTATAAGTTGGCAAATGTTCCCCATCATTTGCCCCACTGATTGGGTGGTTTGCCTACCGGGTTTTAAAAAAAAATCTATAAGTTGAAATTATATAATTTCATAGTTGAAGCTTATAAGTGAAAATGAGTTCTCACGGCTTGTTGCGTATTATATAATTTCATTCGCATGGAAGATAAGAATGACGAAATTTTCACGGAATACGAGCGAGATGATATAATATTAGAAAAGACGACAATTACAAGTGAAAATGAGTCGATCCAATTTGATGTGTCTCGACAATAATAAATGTGCATGAAGTTCGAGAAATAATTGCGAATACAATTTAGCATGATTATAATGTTTGAGATGACAAAATGCGACTACTATTGTGTATATTATTTGAAGAAAAACTAGAGACTTTTATTAAAATAATATCACTTTTAAAAAATTTCATTGTCAATTGCTTTTTATTTTAACTCTTTGGAGTGTTCAAATGTTTCTCGTTATATTTACTTTATTTTAAATGTTAACTCAATATATAGAAGTAGTTTATGCTTTGCACAAATGAAAAAGAAAATCAATATATATATATATAAAGGAGGAACTTTTTAAGAGCATACAACGCGCCACATAAGCCTGCCATGTCATCATATATGACCATTATTTAATTATTTTTATACCTTTTATTTTATTATTACATTCTATTTTTATTACACATTGATATAGAAATCCACCTTATTTGGTAACTTTTAATATATTTTAGATTTCGAATTTCAGGATTAAGGATATTAAGGAATATATGTTCGGATGTTACTTTTAAAAGTAATTATGCATACCATTCAGCCAGAACCTAACCAGTTTCAATAGAGTCAGTTGATTCAATCCATTTTAGTGTTATCAAACGGGCTCTATATTAAATTGAGAGTTTTTTTTCTATTAAGTCATGTCTAGATTAACACGTATGTCTGGGCTAAGATGTCTGATTTAGTGATATTTGTATTTGAGGCGATTTATTTTGTATGCCGAATAAACAGTCTGAATCATGTAAAATAAAGAATTTAGTATTATTCTTAATGTATAGTGTCAATGAAAAACTCCATTTATTAATATGATGAGTCTATTCTACAATCAAATTGAAAAAATTTAGAGAAAAACGTCTCAATAGTCAGCCTTAATGAGAAGGACGACTATTTTAGAGCTTAATGATTAATTTAGTTTTTTGACTGAATGATTAAGTCATGCTTCCAATTAAGTCATAAGTAAAAATTACTTAATGATTGAATTATTAAGTCAAATGTGATTAAGTCTATTTAGTCGAAATTAAACAGCCCTTGAGTTTATTTTGCTCTTACATCACATTATATATAATTACGGAAAAAATGACATTTAAAATTAGCTAAGTTACGTACTGCCCGTGCATCGCACGGGCTTGAAAACTAGTAAAGAATATTTGGTAAACATGTTTTCAGATTTGGAAAACAGGAAAATGGAAAATGAAAATTAGAGAAGAGAAAACAGAAAATGAAAACACAAAATTGTTTTCGTTAAGGTGTCCGTCACGGGCCCTAAACACCCCTAAACCTAATAGTTCTACGAATTTAACTAAGGTGTCCGTCACGGCCACTCACGGGCACCAAATACAAAAACCGACGACTTAAAAAATTATTTTCTGCCTGCCTTGTTGGGCACCATAACAGGCCCAACAAAAAATTATTTTCTGCCTGCCTTGTTGGGCACCATAAGGACCCCGACGTCGGTACCATAGCAGGCCTCATAGTTCTACACTTCTACTTCTAGATCTAGTTTCTAAAATCCGCATGCCTCTCTACCTCTCACGGAACTCCGCCGCCTTCAGGAATCTCCTGCCTTCACGTCGCGCGATCGCGTCGCCGCCTTCCGCCTTCGGCCAGTCAGCCTTCACATCCACGGTCCACCGCCGGTCTCCCACTCCGCCACTGGCCCCGTAATTTACTAATTTAATAATTAATATTAATATATTCTTTTAATTTAGTTTTAGAGTTTTGTTATTAAATTTTTTAATTAAGTTGTTTAAAATTTGAAATTAGTTGAAAATTTGACTTTATTTGTTGAAAATTTTAAAATTAGTTGTTGAAATATTAAAATGAAAAAATGACATGTATATATATTAATAATAAAAATTAGTTATGTTTGGGCCGGTCCAGGACAGAGGAGGAGCAAACCGCAAAAGAATTCCATTCTAGTCTCCATATCCATTAATCCACTTATCCGGCGGGAGGTTAGCACTTAGCATTCAATTTCAATAATTACGAATGAATTATTGAATATTTTATATTATTTGTAAGCGTTTGAAATAATCACAGAGTTGGTCATTTGGTGGTTATTTGTTAATTTAGTTATTTTTGGTTTGAAAATTTGAAAAATTGTGTAGGTTAAATACTTGAATGGTTGATAATTTATACTTTTCATAATTTCATGTATATGTTTAACTTAATTTTTTTGTATTTAAAATTTATATTAATGGATTGACGTTAATTTCTATAGATTTTGAAACACTCAAAGAGATCGATATTGAAAGTTTGGTAGATGACTTTGCATCTTAATGCGCTCGAAGAATGTCCATTTTTAGTTGAAGTGTATTTTGTCAATCAACATTGTTATTTTGACTTTTTTTTTGTTTTAAGTCTGCAATTTTGGGGAAAAAAGCCCAATTTTTTCTTAAAGAGGGTCCTATTTGTGATAGGACCGGCTCTGAGTTATGTGTTTACAAATATATGACTAGTATTTAGAGTAAGTAATTGGACAATATCACAATAGTATTACTTGTAGTGTATATCGGAGTGAGTTAGTAACCGTATATGACCGTTCACGAGTCACTTTTTTGGAAAATTTTAAAACAAGTCATATATGTGTCATTTGCATCCAATTTAAAATAATATTAATGGAAAAAGGCCTTTTAAAATTAGTTGTTGAAATTTAGAATTTTTAAAATGTTGATTGTTTTGATTAGTTGTTGAAACTTAGAATTAGAATTTAGAAATCAAAAAAGTTGTTGAACTTTGAATTAGTTGTTGACGAAAGTTAGAAATAAAGTAGTTGTTGAATTTTGTAAATAAATTGTGAAGATTAAACAAAATGCTGATTTAGGTTGGTTGATTATTTTGTTCCTTTTTAATTAGTTGTTGAAATTTAGGAATACTTTTTTTTAAAAATATTTTATCATTATATGTTTAATTTTTATTAGGAAATGGATAAATTTGTTATTCAGACAAAATATCAGCAATTTCAAGTGATAGCATTTTAGTTACCCAGTTTAATTATCCTATTAATAATGTTTGATTTTGTGTCCCCCTCCGAAACAAATCTTGCTTCCACCACTGAAGCTTGTTGTCAACTTGTGCACTCTTCACCAGTCATCTCGGCTTCACAGAGTATGTTTTCTCTCGCACTTAGAATCTTAGATTGATTATTTTTACAAAATGCATAGTGAAATTGATTGTGGGAATCCATTTTTTAACCCATCTCTTGATCTATACATATATATATTTTAAATATATATATGTATAGATCTTTTAACCCAACTCACTACGATTTACTTGATGTAAATGGTCGCTGATCCACCACTTTAATTCCGCGCTCGAATATCAATCCTCTTTAATTTGTATGATCTTTTATGCATCTCTTTTACTCGAGTTTTTTTAATGAAACTCATGTAAGTTGAACACTTTCAAGCTTAGTTGTTTGGTACTGGTATAGAATGTAATAATTTTGATTCTATTTGCTCGATCTATCATATTTTGTTGTTTTGTGTTATATATCTCTATGATTCTGTATCTATTATATTGTTGTGTTAAATGTGAAAATACTATAGAGTGATCAGGTTCTGCACATAGGAGAGTCTTGTCTAATGTTAGCAACTAACCAACTACTAATAATCCACCCTTGGGATGCACGGAAAAATGTATCATAAATAAATTTAAGTGTCATAATAGTTATTGAAAATTAATTTTAAATTAGGCCAGATGTAAGCATGGTTATCTATACCGATTGACTCAAATATATATAGAATGTTGTATTTCATTGGGTTATCTAATTTATCTTTAACCAGTATTCAAAATATTTTTTAGACTACACTACAATAGGCAATTGTCATAAATAATTTAGTTTTTTCAAGAATATATCAACATGAGACAACTTTTTTGAACCTACTTTTATTTCTAGTCTGGACTATTTGCAACTAAAAATGTTAATAGGTCAATTGAGTAAATATAAGTTTAAGGCGGTTGATCGCCTACTCTGTAGTGCCATGCATGTAAACATAGATTAAAAAAGATATATTGACTTTTGAGATACAAATATAGTCTATCTTAATTACTTGACCTTATTTCGTCTACAATAGCTTGCTAAAATTAAAAAAAAGTGTCATGTGAACTGTGAAGGAAGGCGATCTCTCATTGATATGAAGACAGATATGGCCACACTATGTTTGTTGAGCATGCACAAAACATACAATATTCATGCATATTATAAAATATGAACATATTGCAACTTTATGTGACTTTTAGGGTAAAAAAGATTAATAAAATGATACTTGTTTTTCGTACCGTCAGTTTTGGTTTATTAATTCTAGTAAGTTAACTTCGAAAACTATAATCTCTAGAATTTCAGTGATACATTGAATCTATTTTATCAATACTTATAAATGACAATTTTTTTTAACAATTCTTGTTAGTATACTACATTCTTTATCTAAAATTTCTTCACGATTTTAGTTGCATGAATATTAAAAATAAAATTATACCAATGTAGTTCCAATCCTACTTGTTTTTTAAATGCTACATTAAAAATGATTGGTTTAAATTTTGTATCCCATTTTCTAAATCTATTTGCCAAATTGTCTTGGGAAAGGTAGTACTCGAAATGAAAGAGAAGAACAATAACATTCGTAATCATTTTTGTATAAAAAATATAAGAATATGAACCTGTTGGTAAGCTATTATTTCAGCCTGCATTTTTACTAAATTTTAATTAGGTGATTACACATTAAGGCCATTGAAAATACAAATCATTAACTAATTACACCATTTACGCATGAATGGAGAGACATGTCATTACAATTTTTTATATTATCAACATCCTGTCATCTTATAAATTTGTGCAGGGGTGGTATATTTTGTACAATTGAGAAGGCCACCGATTTTACCTTAGTTAAAAAAAGCGCGTTTAAGGCGTCAGGTGCATTTGGGCGATGAGGAAATCACATCGAAGAGTAATAGGCGCAGTAGATACTTACAGGCCCTATTCACATATCTAGTTCCATAATTTTTTAATTCTAGCTCTTCTTTCTATACCCCCTCTCCTTATGCTTCCACTATCTTCTTCTCCTCTATATTCTTCAATTCCTGTCTTTGAGGGCCGTTCTTCTGCTTCTCTCAGTGTCGCAAGTGTGTTATTAAGTTTTTGTTTCATTTTACTCCTTTTTATTCTATTTTTAATTTTAATTTATCAGATAGTCTAAATTATTTGAATTTATAACCATATAACATTTTACCCTAAACTCTATCCCCAATCACATATAGTATATCGATTTTAAATGTTTAAATGTTTAAATGTTTACTTTAAACATTATAATACAAAAATTAATATTAGCCGTGTATTGTTTCTGTTAATTTAAATTTTATTATTTCAATGTAATTTTTACTATTCTTTGAAGTTTGACAAACATATTACTTTACTAAAATTATGGTTTAATTATAATTTTTTAATATGACATGAGATGAATAATTTGTTTTATTTATTATTATATATATATATCACGCCTCCGGAATATGCCTCATTGCGCATTGAGGCTTACAATATAGGCAGAACCATCAAACAGACCCTCGCACTATTGTAAAACCAGCAATTAAATCCTTGTACCAAACTATCTCTCAATTAAGTACTCCAACTTCATAAAAATCTTCAATTCACCTTTTTAGCAGGTCAATAACCGGTTTTCTGGTTAAATGGTCATTATTTTTCTTTTTCCTTTTTTTCCCCTTTCTTTTCCTTCCCTTCCTTCTTCCTCCCCTTCCTGCGCAGACCTTTCCTTCTTCCTCCCCTTTCCTGCGAAGACCTTTCCTTCTTCCTCCCCTTCCCCGCCGCCAATCCAGGCCGTCTGCCGCTCGCCACCGCAACTTCACGTCGTCCGCTCGCCGCCTCCACTCATGGTTGTCCGCCGCTCGCCACTGCGGGTCTAGCCCTTAAACCTCATTATTCTTCTCCTTGCCTGAGCCTAGCAAAGGGGAAAAGATTAAATAGCAAAGCTAAAGAGTAAGTGTCTATTTCGTAAAAGCAACCCTTTTGCTTTCTGGATTAGTCTAGGATTGAATTAGTGTAGGAGAACTACCCAAATCTACATTTGAAAAGAAGGTTAAGATAAAAAAAACTTCTCTCATTGAAATTGATTTAGTGTAGGAAAACTACCTCAAACCTTCTCTCATTGAAATTGATTTCCTGAAAAGGAAATTGCAATTACCCTTTGACGTACGTCCAAACTCTGTGGCTTCATTTTCAAAGGCACAACTTCCCACATTTTCAGCAAGGAGCGGTGGCGGCGGATGGCCAGAAGCGGCGGTTGACGGCCTGGAGAGGCGGCATGGGGGGAGAAGGAAAGGTTTGCACAGGGAAGGGGAGGTCGGGAGAAAAGGTCTGCACAGGGGAAGAGAGGAAGGAGGGAAAGAAAGGAAAGGAAAAAAAAGAAAGGAAAGAAAAGGAAAAGGAAAAGGAAAAAAAGAAAAAAAATTAAAAATTTGATCGGAGAACCAGTTAGTGACCTGCTAAAAAGGTGAATTGAAGATTTTTATGAAGTTGGAGTACTTAATTTAGAGATAGTTTGGTACGAGGGTTTAATTGCTGTTTTTACAACAGTGCGGGGGCCTATTTGATGGTTATCCCTACAATAAAAATTTGATGTTTATTGGTTATATGCCTGGGCTTCATAAAAAGTAGTATTAATATAGTATACCAAAGTTATATAGGCAAGTTCCTCGAGGTGCGCGCCTTCGCCTTGCGCCTCAGGTAAATTTGATGAAAACACCTCTTGCCGCCTCACGCCTTTTTAAACTAAGGATTCTATGCATTCCTATCTGCCATTTCATTCATATTCTCTACTAATAACAACGTTTACCTCACCATCTTTATTCTCTTTACTATTTTGCATTTAAACATATGATATCAAATAGACTGTTTAATCTCAACTCTCTACACAATCAAGTAAACCTCATTCACAAACCACATTCATGAGAACTGCTTTTACACTGAAATTGTGATGCTTGTTCATATCCTCTAATCTAAAAAATCTAAATTAAATCAATCAACGTCCTTGTTGTTTTTCATATATGCGCCGACAGAAATCAAAATTTTCCTTTCTATTCATTTTTCTCACCAATCTAAAATGAAGGGTTTTTAGAGATGACAAAGGTTAATTTTCAAGAGTAATACTCCTAAAATTGAATAAACTTTTTCTATGTGTAATTGTGTACTAATCTCTTTATTAGAGTAAAATCAGAGTACTTAACTGATGGAGTATATGGGTTTGGAACCACGGCCCATATACTCACCAACATTATCACCTAGCTACTCTGACTCTCTCAATAATAATATACTGCTAGCTCTGCCTTCTCTCTAGGTATTCTACATACTCGGGGTCAAATAAGTCTAGGGTTGGGCATATCGGTTTTCGGTTTGGTTTTTTCGGTTTCGGTTTATTCGGTTTGATAGAAAATGTACCAATTTAAAACCAAATGAATTTCGGTTTGGTTTCGGTTTGGTATGGTTCGGTTCGGTTTGGAGTTCGGTTTACCAAATTACAATCCATTTTTATTTGATTTGAAGTAAAACTTACTCAAAATAAAATAAATGAAAGTCGAATTAATACACAAATAGTGCACCAATTTACATCTAACATAATTAGAAAAGATTTTACAAAAGTCTACAAAAGTAGGATAAAATATTGCACTACTTGAGACTATTTTGGAGAAAATAGTATTTAAAAAATGCACCAATTAACACATACAGTGATGCCATATTTTTTTTTATCTTGAACCAAAAATAAATTTGCAAGCAACAACATATGATAATGAATCAAATATATAGTCAAACAAAAAATATAGCTGGTGCTTGTAAGTAATTAATCAAAGTACATAGTAAACCATATATTATAATTAAATAATCTCAATTTAAATCACCTAAATTTCTATCCATCTTATGCATCTATTTTTAGTTATTGTGAATATTTGTATTGTAGTAACCTCTAGTCCTTAACACTAAAATCAAAGAAACTAAAACTCTAAAAAGATTGAAAACAACCAAAACAATGAAAGAAATCTTATACTCCCTCTGTCCCTAAATTTACTTCCATTTCGCTTTTCGAGAGTCAACTTAAATCACTCTTAAACTCTTACTTTTTGTATCAAAACTTTATGAAAATTGATTTTTTTTGTGCAGGCTTTGTAGCGGGTTTAATGTAGTTTCTGAATATGTAAATTTTATTTACTAAAAATAATCCGAGTTTTCACAGGGATCATTTAACTTTATCGTCGGTCAACCTTCGTAATCCGCAATCGGAACAACATTCAGGGACGGAGGGAGTATTTTGTTTTGGTTTAGTTTGGTTTGGATTTTTTATTTTTTTAAAATATATTATGAAACTATTGAATTCTTTAGTTCGGTTTGTTCGGTTTTTATGATTTCGGTTTGGTTCGGTTGAATATGGTTTGGGAGAAATACTACCAAACTCAAACCAAACTATGAATGGTTCGGTTTCGGTTCGGTTTAGTTCGGTTTGGTACGGTTCGGTTAAACTAAACCAATATGCCCACCCCTACGAATAACTATCATTTGGTGCTTTCGTTAAGAGGTCAGAACATATCAAGTTAGGATCTCCTCTAAAGAACACTCTTTTCGGTTTTAGTCGCCCCACACTAGAGGATCCAAGAGGCCTGCTACCGGTCCACTCAATCAGACAATGGATGAACACTAGGTGTATTCAACGTAAAAAACACGCCGAGAGGCCTCCGACCACCAATGTCGGAGAGCCTTCGACCAGCAGGCCGGTTGATCAACAGTCGCCCATTACCCCTTTGACGCCGGATTTAAAAACGGCGTTGGCCGCCGTCCTCGCGAACCTAGCCGAAAATTCCGGGGCTATCACAATTCTCATCCCCCAAGAGGGGGGAAACAAGGATGGCCCGACGCCTTCTGGCATTCTGCCCCATGGCAAAAACAACGGGGGCGTCCGAGCCGTCACCACTGCTTCCCAGGAGGCTTGCTTGGCATAAGATCCTTGGCATAAGATCCAAGGAAGATCCAGTGAATCAGAAGACCTCAACCTTCGAAAGGCCGGGGGAAAAGTAGAAGACGGTCCATGATCGGCTAGGCATCACAAGATGGATAAAGGAAAGAGTCCCCTTGAACAACCTCTAGCGGATGATGACGCGCGCCATAAGATCAACCAAGCGCAGTCTGAAAGGGTCGTACAAATGGAGGTCCACCAGTAGGAGGCGACTCCCGGGGACCATCGCAACAAACTAATTGAAGTCCTCTAGGAGAGACAAGCGCGGCTAGAGGCGAAACCGGTCGCCTCTGGCACGATAGCGGGTTGCTTTTCTTCTCCGGAAGGTCGAGGATCTCCAGAAGAGGGTGGACGAGGGGGAATGCCAAGCCTTAACTCAAGTAAGGGCGAGGATCCCCTTTACCGCTAGGGTCCTCGCTGCTCCCATCCCTACGAAATACCGGGGGAAATACATCAAGCCATATGAGGGGAAGACGGACCCCCAGTAACACGTTAGCCGCTATCAAAATAGCTTATGGTGGTAGGCGCATCGGACGAGTATTTATGTCGATGGTTCCTTTACACCCCGGAAGGACTGGCATATGAATGATTCAATGAGCTCCCCGAGGGCTGCATTGACTCATGGAAAGACTTAGCGCAACAATTCCTCACCCACTTCACTGGCCGACGTCGGGTTAAAAAACACTTCTCTCATTTATTATGCAAAAAGCAAGGGAAGACGTAGACCCTCCGCTATTTCATCGAAAGATAGAACACATAGACTTTAACTGGCATCGGTTCGGTTCCCGAACCGATTTTGCCGATTTTTGAACCAAACCGACATATCGGTTTTTTGAAAACCAACAACCTACACTGAACCATTTTTAAATTGGGTCCCAAATATTGTGTCGGTTCTATTGAAAACCGATAAACCGAAATATTTAGACTGACTTATTTATTTGGCCAAAATTTATTCACCAAGCCCACAGGCATTTTCTGTCTAGGCCCACTATTTGTGACAAAGGGACATAAATTGTGAGCACTTGGGATGGTAATGGTCGAGACAAATTCATTTTCATTTTATAGATGAATTTCAAAGAGAGCTTCTACTCCTTCACCGGTGTGAGAACTTTTTAGGGAAGCATTGTTTTAAAAAGAAACTAAAAAAACGTCACTTGCAGGAATTGACAACTGGACCTTCGGCTTGATACGCCAACACCATTGCCAACTTATCAATTGTACTTCATTGTGTATGGGGGAACTCAAACTGCACATATCACTTACTTTAAGAACATCATTAACTACAACCCTTATTATTCTTATTATTATACATTTATCATTCACATACTTTTGTTTTTTCAATTTTCAGTGTAGGTATATCTATAATTGGGGAATTTTAGAACACAATAAATTAATTATTATGTCATTCCTAGGAAAAAGATGAGTTGTTAATTGTACTATCATCTAACTACACAAGAATGCTATAATGGTTGTGATTGGACTTGTTATTTTACATTATGCTACAAAAGTTATTTATTACTATTATTGTTTTTTCTTTTATTTTCTTTTTTACTTTTACTATTATTTTAATATTATTACAAGTATTATCATTTGGAGATTTTCCCAAAAATATTATAAACATTAATGGTTGATTACTATTACTATTATTAAACTAATTATTACATTTTATTCTTCAATATAATTAAATGAAACATCGATGATTAATTATTAGGAGTATTAGTATACTATAATCATGATTAGTACTGTTATAAAATATTGTTAACATTATTATTCTCATTGTTACAATTATATTATTTTTATTATTGTTTTTACTATTATATTATCATTAAATTTTATTTTAATAAAAATGTAAGAGTATATCTTTTGGATGATATTTTCTAATATTAAAATAATTCTAGGAATAACTCTAGGAATAATAAAAATAATCATTAGTTAATTATAGTCGGTTCAGTTCGGTTTGAACTGACCATTATCATTTCATAAACCGTTATTAAACCAATTTGAGCTTCGTTACCGACTTTCGGGTCCCAAATTTTCCGGTTCGGTTTTTAAAGCGCCGGTTTTTGTTTTCGGTTAAAAAATGCCAGCCCTAACTTTAAACATGTCGGGCGCCGACGACGCAACCAAGATGTCGGTATTTTAAGAAGTCCTTCAGAATAGCAGTTATTCCGTAGATCATTGATCCTTCGAGGAGTTATTTGATGGCCCTCCAACGAGCTGAAATGTATGCCCAGGTTGAGGTTCATCGCAACAAGAAGTTAAAGGAAGAGGGCGACCGACTGACGGCGCCTATCAAACCAAAGGAAGCGGGCGGCGCGCCCACTAAGAGTGGTGTAAGGAACTCGACGACCCCTCATCTTCGGATTGACAAATGGAGTAAGGATAAGAGATGGAGGACTTCGAATCTCATGGATGCCCCTCGCTACCTCTTTTGACTCACTCCGTTAGCTACATCTTAGACTATGCAGAGCAGAACGGTATGGTGAAGAGGGATGAACGAGTTGACACGGAGGTGTTAACGCTTCTCCCATACAAGCCTTATTTTAAGTTCCATAGGCACGCAGGCCACCACACCGACGATTGCATCACACTCAAGAAGGAGATTCAAAGGCTCATATAGAGAGGTCTCCTCTCTCAATACGTGCAACATCCTCACTCCAAGTCACGCACTTAGACGAACCCTAATATAACCGAAGGCCCCTCTTCTAACAAGAAGAAGGAGATTGACGGGCTTAGAGAGGACGACGAGGACCAGCTCCAAGTCTCCTACAATCGACATCACGTCTGCTTCATAGTTGGCGGTAACACGGGGTAGATTCTGCCACTCAACGAAAGCGATAGGCGCAATCCTTATACATCGGAGAGGTCACACATCTTTTTCTCCACCCAGTGGGGAAAAAGTTGAAGGACGACCCCATCTTCGTCATCGACAAGGACCTCTCTGAAGGCCCTTCGTCCCACAAGGATGCTTTTGTCGTCAAATGCTCAAATGCGAGATCAATGACGTCATTATTCACCGCAGCTACATCGACACATGTAACTCTGTCAATATTATGTATCCCACTACTTTTTTTCAATTGGGGTTATGACCAGCCAGCCCGAACCCCCCTCTCCGATTTCACAGGGGACTCCATTGAAGCCGAGTGCTCCATCGAGCTCCATGTCAAAATTGGGGACGAGACGTGCAAACAGAAGCTCAAGATGGAATTTTTGGTGGTGAATTTGCAATGCGGCAATGATTGCACAATTTGATGCTGGGACGACCAGCCTTGGAGGGACATGGAGGCTATCATTTCCATGAAACATCTATGCATTAAATTCCCTACCACGTAGAGGATTGGGTACACGCGGGGAATCCAGAGGATAGTGCGCAACTGCTATCTCAAAATCACAAGGAAGACGGCTCGCTTGAAACTTAGGGTGGACACTATCCGGACCGACGCCCACAAAGAAGAGGATCGGCCGAGGGCTGAGCCAATTGACGAGATTCCAAGAGATACTCCTGGACATCTTCAATTAAAAATTGGGAGGCCACTATCAGCGAAACAACACATGGAGATCATTGAGCGTATGCCATCATCTTCGTCTGCGACCTGAAGACATGCCTGGTATCAACCGAGAGGTGATTACTCATAGACTCTCGGTTGATCCCTCCTACTCCCAAGTTACGCAGAAAAAGATGTACCTCTTGGTCGATCGAAGGGACTTCGTCAAGAAAGAAGTAAGTACTCTCC
Source organism: Cuscuta epithymum (assembly GCA_945859915.1). NCBI lineage: Eukaryota > Viridiplantae > Streptophyta > Magnoliopsida > Solanales > Convolvulaceae > Cuscuta > Cuscuta epithymum. The sequence continues at coordinate 1,120,055 of CAMAPF010000923.1, forward strand.
TCTCCATAAAACATATCAGGGAGGTGAAGTATCCAGAGTGGGTGGCCAACGCCGTTCTAGTACCTAATCCCCCGCATTCAGAATGTGCGTGGATTATACCGATTTGAACAAGGTGTTTCCCATGGACCCGCTCCCCTTGCCTAACATTTATCAGCTCGTAGACGAAACGATCGGCTGCGAGTTGATGTCTTTTCTCGATGCATTCGGAGGATACCGTTGTATCTTGATGCACGAAGATGACGCTCAGAAAACCGCCTTCCTCACCCCTGGGGGCGTATTTTGTTATCTGGTCATGGCCTTCCTATTTGCATTAGCAGGCGATGAATAGAGGATATGCGAGAACTGGTCGAAAGGTTGATCTACCTTTGTTCAATGGAGAGATGAGGCTTACATTTGGATTACGAAGATGACGAGGTTCAAGCTCAATCAGGTTGTTGAGGAGGAGGCGGAGATGATTGTAATTGCAATGGAGGATAAGCCTCTTAATTGGTTCCAATGGTGGGAGCAACAATTGGATGATAGAAACTGGGAATCATTCAAGGCCGTTTAGATTAGGAGGTTTCAGCCTGACTTGGTCCAAAACCCTTTTGGGCCAATTTTGAGTGTGACACAAACGGGTACAGTGATGGAATATAGAGAGACGTTTGAACTGGTGGTAGCCCCTTTAAGGCATGTTGACAAAGACATGGCATTTTTCCTAAATGGGCTGAAATAGGAAGTTCGTGCTGAATTGAAGTTGTATCATTCCAGTAACTTAGTAGAATTGATGGACAAACCTTTATTACTTGAGAAGAAGAACCTAGCCGGGAAGGATGGGAGAAATAAAGAGGAGGATAAGAGAGGTTAGAAGGATAAACGAATGTACTGACAGAAGCAGCACATTGGATAAATGGTAGTAAGTTGAGGGCTAATTTGGGCAATGCTCAAGGCACAGACAAAACAGTAGCTACCAATAAAACAGAGGAAGTAGTGGGACAAAGTAAGAGTTGGAAAGGGGTCAAAGGCTATCTCAAAGTGAGTTGCAAGACAGGAGCAGGATGGGTCTTTGCTTTAAATGCGGTTAAAAGTGGAATAAAGAACATTTTTTAAAACTGAAACATTTCCAGATGTTGCCTGTGGAAAATTCCGAAAAAGATGAGGAAGAAATTCAGGGTATAAGCTATGAAACAGAAAATCCAGATGTTGCTTGTGGAAAATTCCGAAGAAATGAGGAAGAAAGTCAGGGTACAAGTACTGAAACAGAAAATACAGAAGTTGGAGGAGAAACTCCTCCTATGCAGCTGTCCTCAATCAGTAAGGTAGGGCTTACTACACACAAAGCTTTTAAAGTTCAAGGTGAAGTGAAATGACAACTAGTTATAATCTTGATAATCTTGATAGACAGGGGGTTTGGTTCGTCCCTGTGTAAGAAACTAATGACTCCATCTTCCTGATTGGTGTAAAGGGGGTTCGATTTGTTCCTGTGGATTCTAAAGCTCGTCTGGCTTCGCTCCGGTTTCCAGTCTCTCCAAGGTCCTAGACAACGCACGGACACGAGGGTTTGTCCATACGTCCTCCGGGATCATGTGGGTCAGGTTTCCCAGATCTTGATCTCCTTGTTCCATCGCTTGGGATCCACACCCCCTCTGATGTTTTCCCCCGGGTCCATTGGCTGGCTTCAAGGTGATTTGAGAGGTCTCCGGTATCGTTGTTGGATCTTCCTTTCACTTCTTAGCTGTATAAGTTTTAGATAGCTCTAGTAGATCAGACCACTTAAGGATTTTTCTTTCAGAGTTCGCATAGTGTTGATGTTTATTTCCGCGTGATTCCGAAAGCCCAACACTATCTTTCGGATGGGGTATGATTGGGTGTGGATGGTGTATACAAACTAAGAATAAGGAAAGAAGAAATTTATTTTATTGAATAAGAGATATCGAGCCTCAATTACAAACGTAAGGAATGCTGGAATACAGAGATATTTCTAGAGAGGGATATTTAGTACTTTAGTACTGTAGTGGTGTAATCTCTCTAGTTCTCTTTCTATTGTAATAAAATAGTAAACTAATACAGTTAATGTAAAACTAAATATGCAAAAGAAGTAGAGCTTAAAGTTACCTCCTGCAACGTAATGCATATAGATTATGCATTATAAGTAATTAGCAAAAAGAACTCGGAAAAAATAATTAAAAACTATTGCACTAATGGACGCAGGAAAATGGATATAGTTCATATCTAGAGTCAGTCTACAACATCATTGATAGACTAAGTCAATGGATATATGCCATGTTTAGAATTCATTAGCATGACATGTGATCCCTATGTCATTGACTGATATGACTAAGGTCTATAGGTCCATAACAACATATTATTGATGTGGTGTGCCATGCGCCAAAAATAAGGCTATGACAAACTTTATTCCACCATGCTTGAAGAGCCTTAGCCATCCAGTGTGTGTTAAGCTTTTAACGCATAGCTAGGAGTAGTTATACACTTCCGTTGCAGTTGTTTGCCGAACCAAAGAGGCTGCAAACCTTAGGGTGTTTACGAATATGTTGCGGGCACTTGTAGAGAAGATCTTTTGCCCCGGAGAGCCTACCCTAAAAAAATGATTCAAATCCGTGGTGGTATGCTGGGATAGATGGATGTCCCTTACTAATGGCCTGCAGAAACTCCATTGCATCCTCTACTGTCCCTAGCTTGGAAATATAATTATAAAAAGGTTCTACAAAAGGTGGAAAATTGATATTCTTCATTCCACAAAGTAGATCCAGTGCTTCTTCAAGTTTCATTTCCCCCATCAACATTTGAATCAGATTCTTATATGTTGCTTGCCATGGTAGGGCGTGAGTCTTAGCCACCATCTCTTTTAGCAATTCATAATTTCATATGCTCCTAATTTTCCCTGATTGAGAAAACCGTTTATTAATACATCCAACAGATCACCATCAGCATCAACATTTTTCTTCACTGTCTTAGCAAGACAAAGCAATGCTTCGTCTACTGCATTAGCTTCACAGTGGCCTTTGATCAAAAAGAGTTCAAGTCTTGATATCATGATTGCAATCCGAGTCCTACCATTGTATCTATTACCTCAGAGGCTTCCTCCATTGTTCCTGCTCTACAAAATCCATGAATCAATTGGTTAGTAATAATTTTAAATAAATGAATAAAATAACTAAGTACGTAAATCATATTAAAAAACAAAGGGAGAAAAGTCTCCACTTTTCAATAGTTGTAGACGCATCTTAGACAAACATCATAAGGCTTAACATTAGAAACAGTAGCAAACTGTTACAAGGATAAGTCAAGGGAATAGGAATCAGTTTGCCTCAAGCAATGAGTGTCTTCTTTTAAAGACTTCTTCTCCTGTTCCTCCTTCTTCGCCTCTGCTCATCCTTCATCTTCTTCGCTTCTGTTTTCTTTGCCTTCGTATCAGAGGCCTCAGCCTTTGCCTTCGAATCAAGGGCCTCAGCCTTTGCCTTCGTATCAGGGGCCTCAGCCTTTGCCTTCGTATCAGGGGCCTCAGCCTTTGCCTTCGTATCAGGGGCCTCAGCCTTTGCCTTCGTATCAGAGGCCTCAGCCTTTGCCTTCGAATCAGGGGCCTCAGCCTTTGCCTTCGTATCAGGGGCCTCAGCCTTTGCCTTCGTATCAGGGGCCTCAGCCTTTGCCTTCGTATCAGGGGCCTCAGCCTTTGCCTTCGTATCAGGGGCCTCAGCCTTTGCCTTCGTATCAGAGGCCTCAGCCTTTGCCTTCGTATCAGGGGCCTTTGACTTTGTACAAGGGGCCTCGTCCAACCTGTTTGTGTCAAGAGAAAAAGAAAATTAAGTTAAACTTTATCCTTATGGTCATAAATCATTTAAAAAAATGTAAGAGATCAGCATGACAAACCATGGACAGAATTCTTCGAAAAAAACTTTTAGGAAACCCCTATAAGAAAATCACAACGATAATTATGTTGAATAAATAAATAAATAAATAACTTAGAAGAGAGAGTGAATCATTTACCCAAATTGAAATTTATTGAGAGAGTTAAAACCACGTACTGCTGGGGTAAATAAATCAATGTTTTTTGAAACGTAATCATGCACCCAATGGCTATTGCTCACAGTATTGGTGTCTCTTTCATCTACCTTGTTCGGGTATAAATGTTCTTGAGCATTTCGGTAAAAATGAAGTGGAGATAACAGTCGTCTGTTCATCTTTTTTAATACATCACGCACCATAAGAGTCTTCTCATTCGGATCACTGGGAAGTGTAATATTATGCAAAAGCAAATTCACCAAAACTTTATCGTTTTTTATCATCTCAGTTCAGTTTTGGGGAAATGCTGTGTTCATGATCCATGCCTCCTTCTGAAAAATGTGCATGTTGCAGTACAGTATGCGGTGAAGGGAAATCAAAAATTGGATGCGCACATTCTTTGGCCAAAAGATTGGGGGCCTAAGAACCCACAATGCTCCTTTATCTCCTGGTTTACTTGGGAAAAAAGACAAATCAAGAAAATATTAGACAAATCATGATAATATAATATAACAGAAGTCATTAAAGAGATAAGTGAGAGAAGTGATTTTGGTTATAAATACTGATTACAATAAAGACAAACCGGGACACATTTTAAAAAAACTAATGGCTTATGAAACTTGAAACTTGTGGAATAACAGTGGAGAAGAATGTCTAGGGAAATGTCCCAGACCATTAGTATTCCAGCTCTCATCATTTAGATCATTTGGAAAGTGAGAAATGAGGCTAAGTTCAAAAAAGGCAAAATTGATAAAACTGAAGTCATTCAACAAGTTGGGGTCTAATTCAATAATAACCAAAGAATGAACACAAATGAGAACAGCAATTCCAAGGAAAACGCAATGTAGGGTTACTAATTGATAAACATATGGTCCAATTCAACCAAAGCAATTTAACATGTACAATTAGGAAAATCAAGCTCAAACTAGGTAGTTTCTAAGTTCAAACAATGAGTAAAAGAATTAAAAAACAGAGGTATGCAAACTTACTAATCATCGCATGGTAAGAAAGATGAGAGTATGTTGATGCAAAACATGTCCACCTCTACCACTGGTTCTGCCTTGATAATTGTCTTTGTCTTCTCCGCCTGTCTCCTACTTGGGTACTGATAGAACCTTTTAACCAGATATAGCATATCTTTTAAATCAGAACTTGGTAAGCGCTCATCTAGAGCCCTCATATTGTAGAGAAACCCTCTTGAATTGCGTATTACAGCCCCTGTAATGAGTGACCCGTGACAAGAACCGTTCTGGTGCAACCGGTAGAGGGTTCTAAATAAGGAATCAAAAATGGTAATAAAATCGGCACGTATGTACCCCCACCAGGTACATTGTTTGCTCTTCTCCCAAATATTATATTTTTCTATTAACCACTCTTCTATTTCCGAATCAAAATTCTCTATTAATACCAACTTATCGCACATGTGAATTTGGATCTTTGTTCCTAAACATCCATTAATTTCACTAAAATTACGTTGGTATTCTATCCATTCTTTTGCTGAATCCCTATCTTGGAATTCCAGAGCAGAAAATTTTTGGTTCCAAAGGCATACTTCCCACCAGAGGGTGCACCTGTTGCTACACTTAAGAAGAAAAAAATGAGGATAATAGTGGGACAGGAAGGTGGGAAGTATGCCTTTGGAACCAAAAATTTTCTGCTCTGGAATTCCAAGATAGGGATTCAGCAAAAGAATGGATAGAATACCAACGTAATTTTAGTGAAATTAATGGATGTTTAGGAACAAAGATCCAAATTCACATGTGCGATAAGTTGGTATTAATAGAGAATTTTGATTCGGAAATAGAAGAGTGGTTAATAGAAAAATATAATATTTGGGAGAAGAGCAAACAATGTACCTGGTGGGGGTACATACGTGCCGATTTTATTACCATTTTTGATTCCTTATTTAGAACCCTCTACCGGTTGCACCAGAACGGTTCTTGTCACGGGTCACTCATTACAGGGGCTGTAATACGCAATTCAAGAGGGTTTCTCTACAATATGAGGGCTCTAGATGAGCGCTTACCAAGTTCTGATTTAAAAGATATGCTATATCTGGTTAAAAGGTTCTATCAGTACCCAAGTAGGAGACAGGCGGAGAAGACAAAGACAATTATCAAGGCAGAACCAGTGGTAGAGGTGGACATGTTTTGCGTCAACATACTCTCATCTTTCTTACCATGCGATGATTAGTAAGTTTGCATACCTCTGTTTTTTAATTCTTTTACTCATTGTTTGAACTTAGAAACTACCTAGTTTGAGCTTGATTTTCCTAATTGTACATGTTAAATTGCTTTGGTTGAATTGGACCATATGTTTATCAATTAGTAACCCTACATTGCGTTTTCCTTGGAATTGCTGTTCTCATTTGTGTTCATTCTTTGGTTATTATTGAATTAGACCCCAACTTGTTGAATGACTTGAGTTTTATCAATTTTGCCTTTTTTGAACTTAGCCTCATTTCTCACTTTCCAAATGATCTAAATGATGAGAGCTGGAATACTAATGTTCTCGGACATTTCCCTAGACATTCTTCTCCACTGTTATTCCACAAGTTTCAAGTTTCATAAGCCATTAGTTTTTTTAAAATGTGTCCCGGTTTGTCTTTATTGTAATCAGTATTTATAACCAAAATCACTTCTCTCACTTATCTCTTTAATGACTTCTGTTATATTATCATGATTTGTATAATATTTTCTTGATTTGTCTTTTTTCCCAAGTAAACCAGGAGATAAAGGAGCATTGTGGGTTCTTAGGCCCCCAATCTTTTGGCCAAAGAATGTGCGCATCCAATTTTTGATTGCCCTTCACCGCATACTGTACTGCAACATGCACATTTTTCAGAAGGAGGCATGGATCATGAACACAGCATTTCCCCAAAACTGGACTGAGATGATAAAAAACGATAAAATTTTGGTGAATTTGCTTTTGCATAATATTACACTTCCCAGTGATCCGAATGAGAAGACTCTTATGGTGCGTGATGTATTAAAAAAGATGAACAGACGACTGTTATCTCCACTTCATTTTTACCGAAATGCTCAAGAACATTTATACCCGGACAAGGTAGATGAAAGAGACACCAATACTGTGAGCAATAGCCATTGGGTGCATGATTACGTTTCAAAAAACATTGATTTATTTACCCCAGCAGTACGTGGTTTTAACTCTCTCAATAAATTTCAATTTGGGTAAATGATTCACTCTCTCTTCTAAGTTATTTATTTATTTATTTATTTATTTATTTATTCATTTATTTATTTATTTATTTATTTATTTATTTATTTATTTATTTATTTATTTATTTATTTATTTATTTATTTATTTATTTATTTATTTATTTATTTATTTATTTATTTATTTATTTATTTATTTATTTATTTATTTATTTATTTATTTATTTATTTACTTATTTATTTATTTATTCATCATAATTATCGTTGTGATTTTCTTATAGGGGTTTCCTAAAAGTTTTTTTCGAAGAATTCTGTCCATGGTTTGTCATGCTGATCTCTTACATTTTTTTTAAATGATTTATGACCATAAGGATAAATTTTAACTTAATTTTCTTTTTCTCTTGACACAAACAGGTTGGACGAGGCCCCTTGTACAAAGTCAAAGGCCCCTGATACGAAGGCAAAGGCTGAGGCCCCTGATACGAAGGCAAAGGCTGAGGCCCCTGATACGAAGGCTGAGGCCCCTGATACGAAGGCAAAGGCCGAGGCCCCTGATACGAAGGCAAAGGCTGAGGCCCCTGATACGAAGGCAAAGGCTGAGGCCCCTGATACGAAGGCAAAGGCTGAGGCCCCTGATACGAAGGCAAAGGCTGAGGCCCCTGATTCGAAGGCAAAGGCTGAGGCCTCTGATACGAAGGCAAAGAAAACAGAAGCGAAGAAGATGAAGGATGAGCAGAGGCGAAGAAGGAGGAACAGGAGAAGAAGTCTTTAAAAGAAGACACTCATTGCTTGAGGCAAACTGATTCCTATTCCCTTGACTTATCCTTGTAACAGTTTGCTACTGTTTCTAATGTTAAGCCTTATGATGTTTGTCTAAGATGCGTCTACAACTATTGAAAAGTGGAGACTTTTCTCCCTTTGTTTTTTAATATGATTTACGTACTTAGTTATTTTATTCATTTATTTAAAATTATTACTAACCAATTGATTCATGGATTTTGTAGAGCAGGAACAATGGAGGAAGCCTCTGAGGTAATAGATACAATGGTAGGACTCGGATTGCAATCATGATATCAAGACTTGAACTCTTTTTGATCAAAGGCCACTGTGAAGCTAATGCAGTAGACGAAGCATTGCTTTGTCTTGCTAAGACAGTGAAGAAAAATGTTGATGCTGATGGTGATCTGTTGGATGTATTAATAAACGGTTTTCTCAATCAGGGAAAATTAGGAGCATATGAAATTATGAATTGCTAAAAGAGATGGTGGCTAAGACTCACGCCCTACCATGGCAAGCAACATATAAGAATCTGATTCAAATGTTGATGGGGGAAATGAAACTTGAAGAAGCACTGGATCTACTTTGTGGAATGAAGAATATCAATTTTCCACCTTTTGTAGAACCTTTTTATAATTATATTTCCAAGCTAGGGACAGTAGAGGATGCAATGGAGTTTCTGCAGGCCATTAGTAAGGGACATCCATCTATCCCAGCATACCACCACGGATTTGAATCATTTTTTGAGGGTAGGCTCTCCGGGGCAAAAGATCTTCTCTACAAGTGCCCGCAACATATTCGTAAACACCCTAAGGTTTGCAGCCTCTTTGGTTCGGCAAACAACTGCAACGGAAGTGTATAACTACTCCTAGCTATGCGTTAAAAGCTTAACACACACTGGGATGGCTAAGGCTCTTCAAGCATGGTGGAATAAAGTTTGTCATAGCCTTATTTTTGGCGCATGGCACACCACATCAATAATATGTTGTTATGGACCTATAGACCTTAGTCATATCAGTCAATGACATAGGGATCACATGTCATGCTAATGAATTCTAAACATGGCATATATCCATTGACTTAGTCTATCAATGATGTTGTAGACTGACTCTAGATATGAACTATATCCATTTTCCTGCGTCCATTAGTGCAATAGTTTTTAATTATTTTTTCCGAGTTCTTTTTGCTAATTACTTATAATGCATAATCTATATGCATTACGTTGCAGGAGGTAACTTTAAGCTCTACTTCTTTTGCATATTTAGTTTTACATTAACTGTATTAGTTTACTATTTTATTACAATAGAAAGAGAACTAGAGAGATTACACCACTACAGTACTAAAGTATTAAACCTCTAAAGACCCCAATTTCATTTAGTGCTTTAGGGAACCCTTTTTCAAGATGATCTCTAGTAGGGCTGGGCAAAATGGTCTTGGTCAACCGACCCGAACCGAACCGAAAAAATGGAGTTCGGATTGGTTTTGGTTACCTCAAATAACCCGATTGGTATAATTCTTTCCAAACCGAATGGTCCGGTTTGGATCGGTTAAAAACCGACATACCGTTTAAACTGAATGGGTCGCAGCTTGCAGGTTTAGTACGTAATACTTATAGTTTATAACTTTATAGATCCGCTCATCCGCCGTCCACATACTTACCCCTAAGCCTGGAACTCTAGACTTGAAGACCACAATCAACTTCTCTCTAACTTGCCCCCTTCGCAGCAAAGAAGATTCATCGTAGCTGCTCGTCGGGTTCGCGTCCCCCATCTGTTTTGCCGCCTGGTTTTTGGAGTTTGTATTGGTTCGCGTTCGCCGCCTGTTTCTCTGCCTATTTTAGTGTTTGGTTTCAGATATTTCTCCCGCCGTGTTGTTTGATGGCTAATATGTAAATCTCGTATGTATGTAATTATCTATCTAATTATCTATACGTATGTTTTATTTTGTGAGAAGTATGATGAAAAGTGGTTTTGAATTAAATTATGTCATTATGATGCAATAAAGCAGCTTTTGTAAGGGATAGTAGACATGCGAATCGCTGAAATGAATATAAATCTGTAGCTATTCTATGAATTTAAGGGATGCAACAAAAACCTAAATATATGAAGAATTAGCTATTCCAAACATTTAACCAGAAGTAAGCTAACTATAGCAGTGAGCTAGTAACACTTAGCTAACTCTGGTAGTGAGGTAATAACTTTCAATATTTTTTTACTGCTGAATTATGACAAGTAATCAGTTTCGCATTTGTTATTTTACTAGCTATATTTTTTCTAAGAAAGAAATATCTGTATGGCTGTTTAAAAACAAATTGGCTTTGTTTTTTTAACAATTTTGTTAGTCCAAATGCTCTAGTATATTTATTTCATTTATATTGTTGAATGTTGAGTATAGATTGTGGTATTTCTATTTGTGTTTATGTATTTTGTTTTGTTTTTGTTTTTTTTAATTCGTATGATTTAGATTTAAATTAAAACAACCCTCTTAAAATAATTCAAAGTGGATTAAAAAAATATGACACTAAAGAGTAAGCATGATCATTTTCAAACTTCAAAACCGAACTTCAAACCAAACCGAACCGAATCTTTTCCGAACCGAACCGAAACCGAACCAAAACTCAAGTGGTTTTACTTTGGTACTAATTTCCTCAAACCGAATGAACTGAAACCGAACCGAAACTGATAAAAACCGAACCGTTAACCCTTTTGCTCACCCTAATCTCTAGTAGGGATGGACCCGGTTGGCGGACCGGAACCGGGTACGGCACTGTGCCGGCCCGGACCGGGTCCGAAAATTAGGTCCTGGTCTAAGACCGGGTGCCTGACCGGGTAAATCATATACCCGGTCCCGGGTCACATATTTTAGGACCGGGCGGTCCCGGCTCCGTTCCCCAATACTCCAATAGGGATGGACCGAGTCTGCTTTGTCGATCTCGGTCTAAGACCGGGTACCTGGCCGGGTAAACTTCGTACCCGGTCCCGGGCTGGATATTTGGGAACCGGGCCGGGCGGTTCCGGTCCCAACAGTTACATTTTAATTTTTTTAATTAAATGTTTAAACGGGGAGGGGCCACTAGGGATGGACCCGGGCTCGGTCCGATCCCGGTTCCGGTCCCGGACCGGCCGGGCCTCGGGTAGGATTCTTGAGACCGAGCCCGACCCGGGTAGGGAGAGGTCCCGGTCCGGTCCCGGGTACCCAAGCGGTCCCGGACCCGGGTCGGTCTGGTCCGGGCCCAGTAAATTATTTTTTTTAAAATGTAATTTTTACAATGTGATATTTTTTTTAATACCTAAAATAGGAATTAAAAGTTTATAAGTTTAAGTGTATAATTTAAAAGTTTATATTAAAAGTTTAAGTTTATAATTTCAAAGCTTTTAAGTTTTCAAGTAGTTAAAGTTTTCATGTTTTAAAGTTTTAAAGTTTATAAGTTTTATAGTTTATAAGTTAAAATTTTTTAGTTGTTATTTTGTAAGTTAAAATTTAAGTTTACAAGTTCAAGTTTATAAGTTTAATTTTAAAATATTAAACTTATAAGTTTTATACTTGAAATGTATACATTTATTTAAATAAGAGTAATTATAGGAAAAAAATACAACTTTTATTATAAACAAGAACAATTATTTTACATTAAATTGAATACAATACAAACAGTGAAATAGTTTTACAAATTTACAATTGAAAAGTAAGGAACTAATACTCTAATAGTCTAATAGTCGCCGTCCGAACTGCTTCCGCCGCCGTCGGTAGTCGTTTCCTCCATGAAATGGCGGTCCGGTACGATGTTGACTTCTTGAGTTTTACGCCGGGCCTTCAACCAATCATGGAAGCATACAAGTGTTTCGAGAGATTGGCCGCTCAACCTCGTTCTATAATCGGTTAACACATTCCCGGCTGCGCTAAACTCTTGTTCCACAGCTATTATTGAAACCGGCATCGAGAGCACTTGTTGCGCCATTTTTGACAAAATGGGGAACATCCCTTCGTGGGTCTTCCACCATTGGAGAATGTCAAATTCTTCACCTTCATTATACTCAACAGGAAATGTTAGATATAACGAAAGCTCGTTAGTCGAGCTTTGAGCAACAGCAGGAGTAGATTTACTTTTTTTCAAAAGATTTGCTATAGTTGATTTAAAAAGACATCTAGATGACGATGAAGATGCAGTGGGTCTCGGGTGAGGAGGTACGCTAGCATATTTAGCATGAAATTCATTATTTTTTTTTTTTTTAACCCGGAAGGTAAACCACCAAAATCGGTGGGGTAAATGCCGGGGAACATTTACCGAATTTTATTAAGAAAATTCAAAAGATACAGATATGAGAGGGGGACTAGGCCAAAACCTCCCCGGAAGGCATACCTTCCGAAAAATTACAAGATGCCGAAGCATAAATAATTAAAACTATTTGGGGGGACATAAACCTTACCCAAAAATACAAGACGCAGCGGCCAAAATAAATAAAAATAATTTTGGGGGGACATAAACCTTACCCAAAATAAAGTACAAGAAATTAAAATCGCAAAAACGCCAAACCAAGTTTGTCTGCTAAAAAACATTTTCTAACGAAAATAGGCAAGTCACGGACCAAATAAAAAATCTGGAAATCAACGGTGTAGCATTTGGAAAGAGAGTGTGCGGTCCAATTAGCTTCCCTCAGGATATGTCCGAATGTTATCCTGTATTTGACGGACCAACACCTCAGATCTTCCACCATAGCCTTCCAAGCCCCTATTCCTGCACTTCCAATAGCTTTAATAACCTCGGCCGAGTCTGATTCAACCGCAAAATCTCTACAGCCTTGATCAATCGACCAAGACACTGAGGAGTGAATTGCGACCATTTCCGCTTCTATAGCCGATCTTGCAACGATTGGAGAAGAGATAGCGAATACCAGACCTCCAACTGCCGTTCTCATCACCGCACCTGCTACCGCATCACCTGACCTGAAGGATGCATCTACATTGAGCTTCGTCCCCGTCACCGGTAGTGCCCATTTCACCGCTTTAACAAACGGTCTGTGAAACTGAAAGGTATTAGGAATAAGCTTTTCCTCCCTTAATAATCTTCCTCCTGTAGACAACTTAGGGCGTTTGAGAGATAGAGACCAGTCTTGAGTAAAATTCCTGATTTGCTGAATAACTGAGTTAGCTGAGGGCGCAGACAAAAGATCCCCCCAAACCAATTTAGCATAAATCTTCCAAATATGCCAAGCTATGATGCCTGGCATATTAGAGCATGAAATTCATTAAATAAATTGTGAAAGAGATTACTTACCTTGTAACACCGTCCCCAAATGTATTTACTTTTAAGTGAATAATGTATTGAACCTTATGGAATAGTTAATGAGTATACGAAGTTGTGAAGTTTTATCAACTCTTTGGCGTGAATAGTAAATTCGCACGCGGGGCCCACACCGGGAGCGGGGGCCGCCCGTAATTCCCGAAACCATATATTTTATTTATCTTGGTCTAGATAATATTTATATGGTGGTGGGAAATTTATTTGGTCCAAATAAATGACATAATGTGGACCGATTGGTCAAAAGGGGCTCAATTACCGGTATTGGTAATTTAACAGATAACAGCCCGAAATAAATTTCGGAGACATATAAATTAAAGTTGGGGCACAACGTTCATTCGTGATATGGTAGAAACGCAAGAATTCTCATTGATACCGGGGCACAACGTTCATTCGTGAGTGAAGCGTTTGCCGAAAGTTTGGACATGCCGTTGATAGTAATGACACAACCCTTGTTGGTCTCTACACCGTTGGGAGACGATGTAGAGAGGAAACATTACTACCCTTCGTGTGAGGTAGAGGTGACGGGTCAACCTTTGACTTGTGACTTCGTACCTCTAAGTATGTTAGAATTCGATGCAATACTAGGGATGGATTGGCTCGAGAAGCATCATGCTCGAGTGGATTGTTATGCCAAGGTTTTGGAACTCGAGGATGCTGAGGGAAACACTCTACGTTTCGAGGGAGATCGGGGAGGATCTCATAGTTGTATAATATCCGTGATGAGGGCACGGAAGATGATGAAGAAGGGATGCCATGCATACCTTGCTTATGTGGTGGATGAAGCAAAGAAGGAGGTTGACATCAACGATATACGTGTCGTGTGCAAATATCCGGATGTCTTTCCCAAAGACTTGTCGGGACCTCCACCCGACAGAGAGATCGAATTCGTGATTGAAGTGGAGCCGGGAACCAAACCCATTTCGATTCCTCCTTATCGAATGGCACCGGCCGAGCTTCAAGAGTTGAAGGTTCAACTTCAACAGCTATTGGACAACGGGTTCATTAGACCCAGTCATTCACCGTGGGGAGCACCCGTACTCTTCGTAAAGAAGAAAGATGGTACACTAAGAATGTGTATAGACTACCGACAGTTGAACAAGGTCACGATCAAGAACAGGTACCCTTTACCGAGGATTGATGACTTGTTTGATCAACTTCGAGGGGCAACAGTATTCTCGAAGATTGATTTAAGGTCGGGGTATCATCAGTTGAAGATAAAGGAGAGTGACATTCCTAAGAGTGCATTTCGCACTAGATATGGTCACTACGAGTTTTTGGTGATGTCATTTGGTCTAACCAACGCACCGGCGGCATTCATGGACATGATGAACCGTGTGTTCAGTGAATTCTTAGATCAATTTGTGATAGTATTCATTGACGACATTTTGATATACTCCAAGAGTGAAGAGGAGCATGAAGATCATTTGAGTCTTGTACTTGAACGGCTGAGGGAAAAACAACTCTTTGCCAAGTTCTCTAAATGCGAGTTTTGGCTCAAAGAGATTGGGTTTCTCGGGCATGTCGTGTCAAGTTCGGGCATTTCGGTGGATAAAGCCATGATAGAAGCCATTATGAATTGGGAGAGACCCAAAAATGTGAAAGAGATACGTAGTTTCCTTGGCTTAACGGGATACTATCGTAAGTTTGTTGAAAAATTCTCCGTATTGGCGTCTCCATTGACAAAGCTCACAAAGAAAGGGGCCAAGTTCATATGGGACGACAAGTGCGAGACAGGGTTTCTTGAACTAAAGAAACGGCTTACAGAAGCACCAGTTCTCTCTCTACCCACACAAGGGATAGGATATGTACTCATGCAGAACGGTCGGGTGATTGCCTATGCTTCTAGGCAATTGAAGAAACACGAGGCGAACTACCCTACCCACGATCTAGAGTTGGGAGCGGTAGTATTTGCACTGAAGATTTGGAGGCATTATCTCTATGGGGAGACGTGTCACATTTTCACCGATCATAAGAGCCTGAAGTATGTATTCACTCAGAAAGAGTTGAATATGAGGCAAAGGAGATGGATGGAGTTGATCAAGGACTATGACTTGATCATCGACTATCATCCTGGGAAGGCCAATGTAGTGGCCGATGCACTGAGCAGGAAGAGTACGTCAGGGACATTACTCACATGTCTACGAACTTTGAGGGCACAAGTGGAGGTGTCCACGAGTGGGGTCCTCATTGCTAGATTCGAGGTTAGGCCTACATTGTTGGGTGAGATCAGTAGATGTCAGGCCACTGATGAAGAATGTCAGAAGATCCGCGAGAGGATCCTTGAAGGACCCGTGGAGAACTTTCGAGTACGTGATGACGGTCTTTTACTGTTTAAGGACCGGGTATGCATACCAAAGAGTGAGGAGCTCCAAAAGTCTATACTAGAGGAGGCTCATTCTTCGGCATATGCTATGCATCCAGGTGGTACTAAGATGTACCGGGACTTGAAGGAAAGCTACTGGTGGTCGGGAATGAAGAGAGACATCGCAGAGTACGTGAGTCGATGCCTTACTTGCCAACAAGTTAAGGCAGAGCATCAGCACCCGGCGGGGCTTTTGCAGCCACTGACCATTTCGGAATGGAAGTGGGAGCATGTGACCATGGACTTCGTGGTGGGGCTACCACGAACAGTGAACAACTATGATGCAGTATGGGTAGTGGTTGATAGGCTCACCAAGAGTGCACACTTTTTGCCTATCAACATTACTTATCCCCTTGAAAGATTGACAAAGCTATACACGGAGGAGATTGTGAGACTACATGGAGTCCCGATATCCATTGTCTCGGATAGGGATCCACGATTCACGTCTCGATTTTGGCCCAAGTTTCAAGCATCTTTGGGTACTAAATTGAAGTTTAGCACAGCCTTTCATCCATAAACGGATGGACAATCTGAGAGGGTGATACAGATATTGGAGGACATGCTTAGGGCATGTGCTCTGGAGTTCCAAGGAAGTTGGGACAAACATTTGGCTCTAGTCGAGTTTGCCTATAACAACAGTTATCAGGCGAGTATTGGCATGCCTCCATACGAGGCATTGTATGGGAGGAAATGCAGAACACCGTTGTGTTGGGACGAGGTTGGCGAGGCCAAGCTCGGGGGGATTGAACTTGTTGAAATCACCAAAGCTAAGGTGAAAGTCATTCAAGATAGACTCAAGGCTGCTCAAGATCGGCAGAAGAGTTATGTCGACAAACGACGAAGGCCATTGGAGTTTGAGGTCGGTGATAAGGTCTTTCTAAGGATTTCTCCTTGGAAGGGTATCATCCGATTTATATCGAGGGGAAAGCTTAACCCCAGATACATTGGTCCATTTGAAATCCTTCAAAGGATAGGGGCTGTGGCATACCGTCTCAAGTTGACGCCGGAACTTGAGAAGATACACGACGTGTTTCATGTATCGATGCTCAAGAAATACGTGAGAGATCCATCTCATATTCTTGAGAAGCCACCGGTGGAGATACGTGAAGATCTACAATACGCGGTGGAACCGGTAAAGATTGTGGGTCAACAGGTGAAGAAACTGAGGAACAAGGAGATTCCTATGGTAAAGGTTCTTTGGAGGAGTGATCGAGTCGAAGAAGAAACCTGGGAGACTGAGGTCTCAATGAGGGAGCAATACCCGTTTCTTTTCGATTAGACACGTGGATTTCGGGGACGAAATCCCAAATAAGGGGGGGGGGGGGGTGAACTTGTAACACCGTCCCCAAATGTATTTACTTTTAAGTGAATAATGTATTGAACCTTATGGAATAGTTAATGAGTATACGAAGTTGTGAAGTTTTATCAACTCTTTGGCGTGAATAGTAAATTCGCACGCGGGGCCCACACCAGGAGCGGGGGCCGCCCGTAATTCCCAAAACCATATATTTTATTTATCTTGGTCTAGATAATATTTATATGGTGGTGGGAAATTTATTTGGTCCTGTAAGGAATAAATGTAATTAGATTTTGATGATGCTATAGGATTAGAAAGATAGAGTACCCCCCCAAATTAGATTTTATGTGTTAGAATTTTCAATTGTAAGTATTAGTGTAGTCGACGATCAGAGTTGCTCTATTTTGGATCAGATCAGAAGTGCATCAGAACTGCTCGACCAGACTTGCTCTGTGAGAACTGCTCCATCAGAGTTCTCTTAGCAGAAGTCCATCAGAGTTGCACCATGAGAGTTGCTGATAAACTTGGACATCTGATAACCGATGAGAACTACAAATCAAAGGTACTCATCAGCGGACATATCAGAGTCAGAGTTAGAACTCTATCCGAGATCAGAAAGCCATCAGAACTCAACTCATCAGAAGACCATCAGAATCCAACACATCAGAAGAGCCTGATCAGAGCCCGACTAACACTTAGAAGATTTCAAGCAACATCCAACAGCTATGAGTTCAACGGGTAAAAACATCCAACGGCTAGAAGACTGTGCATGAAAGGAAAGCATTTAATGCACATTAAATGAGCCTGATACGCTGAAGGATTGATTGCAAATGATTGACCAAGGAATCCGGGAAGATATATTATAAAAATAGAAACCTTCCAAAACGGCGGTCAAGTCAACTGTACGCGCATTTAATGCAGTTGTCTCCTCCTCCAACGGGCAGACAACCCCAGTATATAAGCTACTCACCGAAGAACAGGGATACAACTTTGCTACAACTTTTGCTCATCTAATTCAAGCTCTCTTGAGATTCAAACTCCACAACACAAAAGCAAGAAAAAGCTTACGTTGGGAAGATTCAATCTCACAATTTCTCATCCCCAACAACGAGCAAAGTTCATCCTGTTCTTCAACACTTCAAAAACTTCAACTACATATCTCTTGTAACGAAGCAAGTTGGAGAAAACTCTGTTTTCAGAACATCTTCTGAAAAGAAGGGCGTCCAAGTAACTGCAGTAGTGAAGTGGTGATACTTCCGGGAAGCTGAGTGAAAGGGCCAGCCATCAGGACGTGGAACTGCATCCTGGGTGGCAACTAGGCTTGAAGAAGGCGTGGAGAACTTCTTAAGTGCTAGGAATTAGCTTTGTAACCGATCTACTTCAAAGCTAGTGGAACAGTGGACTAGAGGAACGAGTTGTTCCTTGAACCACTATAAAAATATCCGGTGTCATTTATTTTACTGCAATTTATTTTCCTGCACTTAGGATATTAACTGCTTAACTCTAAGACTTGGAATCTGTGTTCAGCAGATCTTGTTTTCAGAGTTATCAGAAAGGCATTTGCCTTAGTGTTTCTGAGGCTACCCGGATAGATCAGAATCCGCTGCCAAGGCCGGTTCTGATATCAGAACCAGCCTTTCTCTGTCATCAGAATCAGACCTTCTCTGATAAGTCAATTTGGACTTAGAGAAAATTTGAAAAACCAACCAGTCTATTCACCCCCCCTCTAGACTGGTTACCATATTAAACGGGACCAACAAGTGGTATCAGAGCCTCCTTGTTCTTGTAATCTCTTAGGTTACTCTCTGAACAAAGATCCACTTGTTCTTAGCCTCTATTTATTTGTTATTATGGATAACTCTCTTGCAAAGCATCTTATGTTCACAGATCAGAAATATGATGACTGGAAGATCCGGATGAAAGCTCATCTTTGTGCCCTGCATGATGAAATGTGGGATGTCACGCCCCGGACCTACCGGACACGTCAACAACCCGCCGTACAGTACGAATAGTCAACCGCAGTCCAACTCATCCATACTATACTAGGCGTCTTGAATATCATTCACAATAGTACATCCATAAACAAACATAATGTAAAATAATCATTTAAATCAGCGGAAACGTTTAATGCAAGTGTTTATGCCACACTCCGGCAAACATGGGCATACAAGCCCCAATAATCATTCAAAAATATCCATGAGCATTAATTTAATGTTTTAAAAATAGAACGGAGGAAGCACGAACCACGTCTTCTCTCCCTGAGCTCCCCGAAGCAACGGGCGATGGTAGCAAGCTTTACTCCCTACCTGAAACTGTGAGGTGGCCTCCCCCGTGAAGGGGAGGTCAGTACTTGGAAGCATTTGACAAGTACAATGACAACTATACCAAGTATAATCAATGTTTCAATTTCTAAGACCCTCAAAATAGGGTGATATCATAGTATAAATAATAATTTATATTTCCCACTTATTATCTCTATAATAAGTAAATTTATTTATTTGTCGGCACACGGCCCCTTTCATATATTTCATTATACCCGTCGTTAGCACGACACCGCCCGTAGGTCTTATCATCCTTTACGAGACTTGTCACCGCTCTCCGAGGCCTCACCGGGTCCCCGGGCCGGAGTCCAACATCCCGCCCCTGAACTCATACCCATCGTCCCGTAGGAAGGTAAGGTCCATTCGGGGTCCTATCTTATGTGTTACCGCTGTCGGGAGCCTCGTAAGGTCTCCGGTTCGGATTCCACCCTAACCCGTGATCACGATGTAAGTCCATGCTATCCAACCCCGCTCTCTAGAGTCGGGAAGGGCCATGGTCCTTACTAATTACCAATACTCTATCGGCTAATCCTTAAAGACTACCGAATACACCCGTAGGCCAATCCTATTCCTAGGATCAATTCATTATTCACTTTATCTTGGGTATCCCTTAAGGCCTACCCCTAGCATCACTTATCCACCTTAGTATCTCTTAAGACTACTTAAGGCTCAAACAATTTACAATCCAAACCTTGGATCAATTCTAACATATTTCAATTCCAAAACCCCGACCTAGTATCATTATACTAGTCGGATAAATTCCAACAAAATCTCATTTCAGTTCATAGTCATATAGACAATTCTCAAACTAATTTTCCATTGAAAATATAGTTCATATCAATATACAAAATATAATCTTTAATCACTCATATATCCTTATATGAAGTTAAAATTATATTTCAACATAATATTCATAGTTAATCCCTTCATCAAGCCAAAATGCTCATATTACATAATCATACACAATTTATCCTTAAATTTGTATATTATGCTCCTTTATTCATTGACAACAATATTTTCATTTAGGCATTATTAATCATTAATAATCCATGAAAATAACATGTAATTACTTTAGGTAATCTTACGAAATTAACCCAAAGATTATAAACAACATAGTCAGCCATCCTCACCTTATGAAGTGCTGGATTAGTTGCCTTTGATAAGCCCTTTGATCTATCCCCGTTCTAAACCGATCAAAAGCTAAATCTGGTCTGCCTGGACAAAAGCCGGCCGGCTTTGGCAAAAGCCGGGCGATGTTCGTCAGTCTGCTGCGCAGGCAGCTTCTCCTTCTTGGCGGTTTCCGGTGGTTTCAACTCCTATCGATTCCACGACTCTTCTAAGTTAAATACCACCACTTTATAACAATATTCTACACTTTTAAACGTGTAAAAACTCATGTTTGATCCATCATATGATTTCTTAAAAATCATACAAGAATAATACTAGTTAATGGATAATACTTGTGTTCTTACCTCAAGAACACCCCTTTCCTCCTTGGATTTCTTTTGTTGATGTTGCCTTCAAGCTTGGTGTTTGTGGAGAGTTTTTCCCAGAGCTTTTCTCTTGATTGGCTGTGCGTATGGCTCTAATGAGAGGAAGAGTTATCCTCACACCAATCACTCTCCCAAAAGGATGCATGAATGAGACATGGGTGTGGGTTTGTCTCTAGGAGACTTCCCCCCCTTGCTCCCATCCGCCCCCTATCCTTCATCTTTGTCCCATTCCCAATTATTTGGGTCTAATTAGTGTGTAGAATACCCCAAGTGGGTGTAGGAAGTCCCTCCCAATTATTCCTGCTATTTTCGGTAGGTTCGGCCAAAATAACACTCGGGTTGTCCAAATATTTTTATCAACTTTCGTTGGCACTTTATTGGGCTTCTATAATTTATTATGATAACCCAACTAAATATTTGGTAGCTCATTCTCATTATAATGGGCTCGATAGAATAATTTAATTAATCGCACATTAATTAAATATACGAATTTTGTCACACGAATTTTATTCTCTAGGAATATCAATTACATGCCAAATTTCAAGTTCAAGTACATCCGGGTGCGGTGTCACAAGTTCACCCCCCCTTAACGGGAATTTCGTCCCCGAAATTCACAAATGCTTATTCAAAAAGAAATGCATATTGTTCCTTCATCAAGGCTTCCGTTTCCCAAGTTTCTTCTTCAACTCGGTCACTTTTCCAAAGGATCTTAACCATTGGAACTTTCTTGCTTCTCAATTTCTTTACTTGCCTATCAAGTATCCTTACTGGTCGGACGGCATAGTTTAAATCCTCACGTATTTCCACAGGGGGTTTCTCTAACACGTGAGACGGATCCGGTACATATTTCTTTAGCATAGACACGTGGAACACGTTATGTATCTTCTCCAATTCTGGAGTCAACTGTAATCGGTATGCTACGGCCCCAATTCTTTCAAGAATCGCAAATGGCCCTATGTAGCGTGGGTTAAGTTTCCCTCGGCTTTGAAATCGGATGATTCCTTTCCAGGGTGAAACTTTCAAGAATACCTCATCTCCCACCTTAAACTCTAAGGCCCTCCGGCGCTTGTCGGCATAGCTCTTCTGTCTATCCTGGGCCGCCTTAAGCCTTTCGCGAATCATCTTCACTTTGGACTTGGTGATCTCCACCAATTCCGTGCTCTCGAGTTTGGCCATGCCAACCTCATCCCAACACAACGGTGTACGACATTTCCTCCCATACAATGCTTCGTATGGAGGCATGCCGATACTTGCCTGATAACTGTTGTTATAGGCAAACTCAACAAGTGCTAAATGGTTGTCCCAACTTCCTTGGAACTCCAATGCACAAGCTCTCAACATATCCTCCAAAATCTGTATAACCCTCTCGGATTGCCCATCTGTCTGGGGATGAAAAGCAGTGCTGAACTTCAACTTTGTTCCCATGGACTCCTGGAACTTCGGCCAGAATCGTGATGTGAATCGTGGATCCCTGTCGGATACAATGGTTATAGGAACCCCATGTAGCCTCACGATCTCATCCACATACAATTTGGCTAATCTCTCAAGTGCATAGGTAGTGTTGATAGGTAAAAAATGTGCACTCTTCGTGAGCCTATCAACCACAACCCATACGGCATCATAGTTCCTCACAGTTCGTGGTAGCCCTACCACAAAATCCATAGTCACGTGTTCCCATTTCCATTCTGGAATGGAAAGTGGCTGCAATAACCCCGCTGGATGCTGATGTTCTGCCTTAACTTGCTGGCAAGTAAGGCACCGACTGATGTACTCAGCTATTTCCCTCTTCATACCGGACCACCAGTAACTCTCCTTCAAGTCACGGTACATCTTCGTGCCCCCTGGGTGCATGGCATAGGCCGATGAATGAGCTTCCTCTAAGATGGACTTTCGGAGCTCATCATCTGCCGGTACACACACTCGGTCACGAAATAGTAAGAGACCGTCATCTCTTTCCCTGAAGTCCTCCACCGGTCCCGCTTGCATGCGCTCCCGGATCTTCATAATTTCTTCGTCAGTTTCCTGACCCTTCTTGATCTCATCAAGCAAGGTAGGTCTCACCTCAAACCGTGCCAACAAGGCACCATTGCTAGATACCTCCAGTTGGGCTCTTAATGCCCTCAAATTTGCTATCAATGCCCCCGATGAGCTCTTCCGGCTCAAGGCATCTGCCACCACATTGGCCTTGCCTGGATGGTACTCAATCACCAGGTGGTAGTCTTTTATCAACTCCATCCACCGTCTCTGCCTCATGTTTAACTCTTTCTGAGTAAACACGTACTTCAAGCTCTTGTGGTCAGTGTATATGTGGCATGTCTCCCCGTAGAGATAATGTCTCCATATCTTAAGTGCAAACACCACTGCCCCGAGCTCCAAATCATGAGTAGGATAATTTACCTCATGTTTCTTCAATTGTCGTGAAGCATAGGCAATTACCCTCCCCATTTGCATCAACACACATCCAAACCCTTGGATGCTAGCATCGCTATAGACATCGTACCCCATACCCTGTTTAGGTAAAGCAAGTACCGGTGCCTCGGTCAATCTCTTCTTCAGTTCAATGAATCCTTTCTCACATTTGTCATCCCATACAAACTTAGCCCCTTTCCGAGTGAGCTTTGTCAATGGCGATGCCAAAACGGAGAACTTCTCCACGAACTTCCTGTAGTAACCCGCCAATCCAAGGAAACTACGAATTTCCTTGACATTCTTTGGCCTCTCCCATTCGGTGATGGCTTCTATCTTCTTGTTATCCACCGAAATTCCCGATCCTGAAACCACATGCCCGAGAAAGCCAATCTCCTTAAGCCAAAATTCACATTTAGAAAACTTGGCATAGAGTTGCTTCTCCCGTAGTGTCTCGAGAACGAGTATCAAGTGCTCCTCATGCTCTTCCTCACTCTTTGAGTAGATCAAGATGTCATCAATGAACACAATCACGAATCGATCCAAGTATTTATGGAATACTCGGTTCATCAAGTCCATGAATGCCGCTGGGGCGTTTGTTAACCCAAACGACATAACAAGGAACTCAAAATGTCCATACCTAGTGCGGAAGGCACTCTTCGGTATGTCATCCTCTTTGATCTTCAATTGATGGTACCCCGACCTCAAGTCGATCTTCGAGAACACAGTTGCTCCTCGTAGTTGGTCAAACAAGTCATCAATCCTAGGCAAAGGATACCTATTCTTGATTGTGACCTTGTTCAGTTGACGATAGTCAATGCACATTCGAAGTGTCCCATCTTTCTTTTTCACGAAAAGAACCGGTGCTCCCCACGGGGAGTGGCTTGGTCTAATGAAACCGTTATCCAAAAGCTCTTGCAATTGGGTTTTCAACTCGTTAAGTTCTGCGGGTGCCATTCGGTATGGCGGTATGGAGATTGGTTTAGTGCCGGGCTCGACCTCGATCACAAATTCAATCTCCCTATCGGGTGGAAGTCCCGGTAAGTCCTTTGGAAAGACATCCGGATACTTGCATACCACTCTCACATCATCAATGCTCGTCTCTTCTTTTGTGTTGTCTACCACGTATGCTAGATATGCGTGGCAACCCTTTCTCATCATACTCCTAGCTCTTACGGCGGATATGATACAACTATTGGATTTGGCCCGATCCCCCTCGAAGCGTAAGGTTACCCCCTCACCGCCTTCGAGTTCAAGTATCTTTGTGTAGCAATCGACCCTAGCATGATGTTTCTCAAGCCAATCCATCCCCAGGATTGCATCGAATTCAATCATACTCAGCGGTACGAAATCACACGTCAAGTTTTGGCCCTCCACTTCCACCTCACACGATGGATAGTGGCTATCTCTCTCGATGTCTTCCCCTAGAGGTGTGGATACCAATAGGGCTTGAGCCATCGGTACAAGTGGTTCTCTGAATCCCCCGGCAAACGCCTCACTCACGAATGATCGTTGCGCCCCGGTGTCAATGAGGATTCTTGCGTCTCTCCCGTTAATCTTTAGTGTTCCTACATTCATAAGCAATGTAAGACACACTCCCCACTTATTAGACTCATTTCTTAGGTTATAGAGTACCCCGGCTATGGTTTGGATGATCGTCAGCTAACGCCCCATCCCGATTCCATCCCGGTTCCCACCTAAAATCAACACCGTGTACCAATGAGGGAAAGCCGGCCGCTTTTCATGAAAGCCGGCCGGTTTTCGTACTTTGGCCTTCAACCCGGAATGGCTGGTTACGTAAGCCGGCCGGTTTTTGCCAAAGCCGGCCGGTTTTCGGTCGCCGAAGGAATTCCAACTTTTTAATTATAAAAGCCGGCCGGTTCTTATGAAAGCCGGCCGGTTTTCGGTCGCCGAAAGTATTACAGATTTTCCATTTATAAAAGCCGGCCGGTTCTTACGAAAGCCGGCCGGTTTTCGTTAACAGCGCTTCACACCGGAATGCCTGAACACAAGCCGGCCGGTTTTCACGAAACGCGGCCGGTTTTTATACGCCGAATGATTTAAACAAAAATCAAACACGAAAGCCGGGCGGCTTTCGTCAACGTCGGGCGGCTTATGGTCGCCGTAGGATTTTCCAAGAAATTCGAAGGCGAAAGCCGGGCGGCTTTCGTCAATGCCGGGCGGCTTTCGTCCCAGGCGGATATCCATCCACCTCTTCGAACTAGCACATTCCCGGTGGCTATACAATGTACACATTTTAACACTTATATTGCTTACAAGGGAATAACATCAAAAGTTCAAGAATTTACCCGCGACGGAGTCCGGGTTAGCGCGTGCATCGGCCTCCGTAATCGCATAGACCCTCGCTTGGGTCCTCCCTTGATTTACGGACGGTGCATTGCTTGTGCTAGCTCCACCGTGCCCCAAGCTTGCACTCGGGTTTCCCGTTCGGTTCCTGCTCACCATGGTCCCACTACTCGGTCCGGAACCTGTACCTCGCCCAAGCTGTGGGCAACTCACCTTCATGTGCCCGACCTCCCCGCATTGGTAGCATCTCGGGGGATCACGACACTTGCCGTGGTGAAGCTTCTTGCAGTTGCTGCACCTTGGTACTCCCGAGTTTTGAGACCTCGAGGCTTGCCCGCTTGGGCCTTGATTCGCCCTCGATGGTGGGGCAGGGGCCTTAAATGAGCCACCTCCCCCGTGGTTCCCCTTCTTGTTGGAACCTTGGGGGCCATTGCTCTCCCATTTCCTCTTCTTCGCCTCCTCGGCGTCCCTTTTCTTCCTCTCCTCCCACTGTTTCTCGCCCTTCAAGGCTTGGTCTACCACTTGGGCGAAGGTCATGTTAGGCAATTGTGTTGCCCTATCACGTATTTCCAAGTCAAGGGCGTCCCAAAAGTGGTTCACCATTCGGTTCTCGTCACAAGCATACTCCGGTATGTAGTCGGCGAGATCCCGGAACTTGTACTCAAGTTCCTTCACTGTCATGTTTCCCCCTTGGGTTAGGAGGGTATATTCCCTCACCTTCTTGTTCACCTCGAAGTCGGAGTAATATTGGGCAAAGAACTCCCGTTGGAAGTCCTCCCAAACGACGCCCTCGCCATACTTGCTCTTGGTTCCATCCCACCATTTGGATGCCATCCCCTCGAGCAACCTTACCGCGATTCTCAGTTTAAGGTTTGGCGTGATTTGCATGTCAAGGGCTGCTTCATTCAACCTCTTGATCCATTGGGCGGCAACCGAAATGTCTCCGGTCCCGTCAAAGGGTTTGCACCCCAAGTCCCTTGCTTCCTTGATAAACTTGGAGATCCTTATGGTTGGACCTCCATCATTTCGGCCTCCATGTGGTTCCACATGGACTCTAGATGCATGGTGGCTTCCTCCTCTTGAAGCCATACCCGAAGGTTGCCCCGTTCGGCGCCTTCGGCGTTGCCTCCTCTCTTCACGCTCCCGATGATATTGTTCGAGTAGCGCCTCAATTCTCCCAAGAGTGCCATTATCGTCACTCTCCCCGCTCACGTCGTCATCCTCCCCATCATATGGGGTTTCCACCGGCTCGGTTTCCGGCCTATAAGTTGAGTCCTCATAGGACCAATAAGTTTCACTCTCCGTGTCAACGTGGCCATCGCTCACGGTTTGTTGTTGGCCTCCACGGCCCCTTCCCCTTGACACCCTAGTGGACCCCCGGCTGCCGCGTTCGGATCCACCCGGTACACGGCCCGTCGGGTTCCTCCTAGTGATTCTTCCAATTGGCTCCATTTCTGAAAGAAGTTTAGAATGAGCCATTAGACTCGTATCAATTGTCAAGTGACGGATAGGTACTTAAAGACATCTTTTGGCTCAAATCACCGCCATACCAATTGTTAAGGGTACCATCTTAACAATTAGAGACATTGCAACTTAAGTACCAAAAGTTCTATAAGTACAAAACTTTATGCTCATGGTTTTCAAAATCATTTTCACAAGAATTTTGAAGCTTCATTATGAAGTTTACGGACTAAGGCTTTGATACCAACTTAATTGTCACGCCCCGGACCTACCGGACACGTCAACAACCCGCCGTACAGTACGAATAGTCAACCGCAGTCCAACTCATCCATACTATACTAGGCGTCTTGAATATCATTCACAATAGTACATCCATAAACAAACATAATGTAAAATAATCATTTAAATCAGCGGAAACGTTTAATGCAAGTGTTTATGCCACACTCCGGCAAACATGGGCATACAAGCCCCAATAATCATTCAAAAATATCCATGAGCATTAATTTAATGTTTTAAAAATAGAACGGAGGAAGCACGAACCACGTCTTCTCTCCCTGAGCTCCCCGAAGCAACGGGCGATGGTAGCAAGCTTTACTCCCTACCTGAAACTGTGAGGTGGCCTCCCCCGTGAAGGGGAGGTCAGTACTTGGAAGCATTTGACAAGTACAATGACAACTATACCAAGTATAATCAATGTTTCAATTTCTAAGACCCTCAAAATAGGGTGATATCATAGTATAAATAATAATTTATATTTCCCACTTATTATCTCTATAATAAGTAAATTTATTTATTTGTCGGCACACGGCCCCTTTCATATATTTCATTATACCCGTCGTTAGCACGACACCGCCCGTAGGTCTTATCATCCTTTACGAGACTTGTCACCGCTCTCCGAGGCCTCACCGGGTCCCCGGGCCGGAGTCCAACATCCCGCCCCTGAACTCATACCCATCGTCCCGTAGGAAGGTAAGGTCCATTCGGGGTCCTATCTTATGTGTTACCGCTGTCGGGAGCCTCGTAAGGTCTCCGGTTCGGATTCCACCCTAACCCGTGATCACGATGTAAGTCCATGCTATCCAACCCCGCTCTCTAGAGTCGGGAAGGGCCATGGTCCTTACTAATTACCAATACTCTATCGGCTAATCCTTAAAGACTACCGAATACACCCGTAGGCCAATCCTATTCCTAGGATCAATTCATTATTCACTTTATCTTGGGTATCCCTTAAGGCCTACCCCTAGCATCACTTATCCACCTTAGTATCTCTTAAGACTACTTAAGGCTCAAACAATTTACAATCCAAACCTTGGATCAATTCTAACATATTTCAATTCCAAAACCCCGACCTAGTATCATTATACTAGTCGGATAAATTCCAACAAAATCTCATTTCAGTTCATAGTCATATAGACAATTCTCAAACTAATTTTCCATTGAAAATATAGTTCATATCAATATACAAAATATAATCTTTAATCACTCATATATCCTTATATGAAGTTAAAATTATATTTCAACATAATATTCATAGTTAATCCCTTCATCAAGCCAAAATGCTCATATTACATAATCATACACAATTTATCCTTAAATTTGTATATTATGCTCCTTTATTCATTGACAACAATATTTTCATTTAGGCATTATTAATCATTAATAATCCATGAAAATAACATGTAATTACTTTAGGTAATCTTACGAAATTAACCCAAAGATTATAAACAACATAGTCAGCCATCCTCACCTTATGAAGTGCTGGATTAGTTGCCTTTGATAAGCCCTTTGATCTATCCCCGTTCTAAACCGATCAAAAGCTAAATCTGGTCTGCCTGGACAAAAGCCGGCCGGCTTTGGCAAAAGCCGGGCGATGTTCGTCAGTCTGCTGCGCAGGCAGCTTCTCCTTCTTGGCGGTTTCCGGTGGTTTCAACTCCTATCGATTCCACGACTCTTCTAAGTTAAATACCACCACTTTATAACAATATTCTACACTTTTAAACGTGTAAAAACTCATGTTTGATCCATCATATGATTTCTTAAAAATCATACAAGAATAATACTAGTTAATGGATAATACTTGTGTTCTTACCTCAAGAACACCCCTTTCCTCCTTGGATTTCTTTTGTTGATGTTGCCTTCAAGCTTGGTGTTTGTGGAGAGTTTTTCCCAGAGCTTTTCTCTTGATTGGCTGTGCGTATGGCTCTAATGAGAGGAAGAGTTATCCTCACACCAATCACTCTCCCAAAAGGATGCATGAATGAGACATGGGTGTGGGTTTGTCTCTAGGAGACTTCCCCCCCTTGCTCCCATCCGCCCCCTATCCTTCATCTTTGTCCCATTCCCAATTATTTGGGTCTAATTAGTGTGTAGAATACCCCAAGTGGGTGTAGGAAGTCCCTCCCAATTATTCCTGCTATTTTCGGTAGGTTCGGCCAAAATAACACTCGGGTTGTCCAAATATTTTTATCAACTTTCGTTGGCACTTTATTGGGCTTCTATAATTTATTATGATAACCCAACTAAATATTTGGTAGCTCATTCTCATTATAATGGGCTCGATAGAATAATTTAATTAATCGCACATTAATTAAATATACGAATTTTGTCACACGAATTTTATTCTCTAGGAATATCAATTACATGCCAAATTTCAAGTTCAAGTACATCCGGGTGCGGTGTCACATGGGAAGTCTTGGAGAATGGACCTTTTATCCAATTCATGAAGGTCAACCCTGCGCATACCTTAGACAACAATCTACCTCAGATGATTGAGAAAGCTCGGTCAGAATGGACCAAGGAAGAGAAAAGGCAGTACAACCTAGATAATATAGCCAAGGACATTCTCTACAAAGCTATTGATGAAAGATATTTCAATAGAATAAAGAAATGCAGGACTGCTAAGGAAATCTGGGACAAGCTTGATGAGATAGGAGCAGGAGATGAACAAGAAAGAGATAACAAGCTAACCATCGCAATGAAGAAGTTTGATGACTTCAAACTTCTGCCAGAAGAATGCATTGCTAAGATGCATGAGAGATTGCTGATTCTCATCAGTGAAATTTCTGAGCTTGGAAAGGAGCTCACCATCAAAGAGGTCAACATGAAGATCCTCAGAGGACTGCCTTCAGCTTGGAAGATGAAGGTGATTGCAGTCCAAGAAAGCAAGAACATCAAGACCTACCCCACAGAGAGATTGATCTCAGATCTCAAAGCTTATGAGTTCGAGATGATTGAAGAGAAAGAAGAAGTGCCAGATGAGAGAACCACAACTGCCCTTACTGCCAGCACTTCTAAGGCTACAAATTTTGATCCCTCAACTCTTCTATCTGATGAATATATGGCTGCTTTTGCCAGAAAATTCAGAAAATTTATGAAGAAAGATGGAAAGAGTCCATCTTCCATCAGAAGACCACATCAGAAGACCAAATCTTCTGAAAGCAATGGAGAGTACCTCTGCTACAACTGCAGACAGCCTGGGCACTTCAAAGCAAACTGTCCTTACCCCAGAGTGTCCAAGAAGCAAGGACACGAAGAAGAAAAGAAGCCTGAAGATCAACACAGAAGAAGAAGAGCATTCGTCTCAGAGCAAGCTGAGAGAGATCCACTCTCTGAATCAGAGTCCAGCTCAGACTCCGACTCTGATGAAGCATTCTGCTGCTTGGATGCAGAAACTGAAGACCTCTGCCTCATGGCACAATCAGATGATGAGGTATGCCCCACTTCTGACTCTATTTCTTCCTCGGTAGGCACAGCCTTAAATGATGATCCAATGTCATCATTTTGGGAAGAGTTCCAAACCATCCAAGCCACTTATTCCTTTGTTAAAGATGAGAACAGTAGGCTGAAAGTTGACATCTCTGATCTTAGAAGGGAGACTGAGTGCAAACTAAATCTCTTAACTGAGGAAAGAGATAGACTGAAGGCTGAAAATGAGTCTCTTCTTAAAAGAATAAGAGACATTGAAGGACTTGAGAGTAAATATAATAGTCTTCTGAAGATGCAATCTTCCATGAAGAATATTGGTGACTCTCATAACTTCACCTCTGGTCTTGGATATGTTGAACCAGAGTCTGGTGAGCCTTCTGTAAGGCCTAGCACCAAAGTTGCTAAGGCTAAAAAGGTCATAGTGCCACAGACTCTGAGCCCCATTTGCCATGCTAGTACTTCTGGTACTAAAGTTGTTCATGAGGTCACACCAGAGAAACAAACTCTAAATGCCAAACCAAAACACAGTCTGAAAACTAATGAACCTGGCAGAAACTCAAACAAAAGGAAGAGTTTTCAGAAAAATAATAATCAAAGGCCTAATCCAATCAGACAATCTCATGACAATGGTATCAGAAACTGCTATCAGAAAGGCAGATATCAAGAGAAGATTAACTATAGGCAGAAGAGGTTGTCTGATCAACCTCAGAAGCCTAAAGTTAAGCGCCCCTCTGATCTTGATAGCATATGGGACTTCTTTCCAACAAAGAAGGCTATGCAAAAGTATGCAAACAGAAAGCATGATCCTCACAAGCATCTGCCCAAAGTGAATCATACGTCTGTTTACTACGACTACCAGGTGGACAATGGGTACCATCCACCAAGGTTTCAGTTGATGAGACCAAAATGGTACCAACTACCAAGACTGCATTACCCCCCAGGACCCAACATTGCTTGGGTACCTAAATCTTCCTTTTAATCTTGCAGGAACTGTGTGCTGGAGCCATTTCAGAACAAGAATGGTATATTGACAGTGGATGCTCCAGGCACATGACAGGTGACAAGAGTTGCCTATCAGAGTTCCAGAAAATCAATGGACCCAGAGTCACTTTCGGTGGAAATGACAAGGAAGGGCAAACAAAAGGAAGAGGAAAGCTGATCAAAAACCAGATAATCATTGAAGATGTCTCTTATGTCAAAGGTCTGAAGTTCAACTTGCTGAGTGCTAGCCAGTTCTGTGACAAAGGCTACACAGTTGAATTCACCAAGACCTTATGCTATGTCAAGCATGAGACAACCAAAGAAGTGGTTCTCACAGCCAAAAGAAGGAAGAACATCTATGTTGTTGACTGGCAAACAAGAAAAGATGGAACCTGCCTGATAGCAAAGGACAATTCAAAGCTAAGCTGGGACTGGCACAAGAAGCTTAGCCACCTGAATTTCAAAACCATCAACAAACTGGCAAGGGAACACATTGTAGATGGTCTGCCTGACATTGTCTACAAGAAGGAGACCCTCTGCAGTGCTTGTCAGAAAGGCAAACAAGTGAAGACCTCATTCAAACCCATAGCTGGAGATATTTCTACTTGTCCTCTAAATCTGATCCACATGGATTTATTTGGACCAGTTGAAACTCCCAGTGTTGGTGGAAAAAGATACACTCTTGTTATGGTTGATGACTACTCAAGATACACATGGACTGTGTTCCTAACCAAGAAAAATGAAACTCTTCAGAAGTTGCCATCTCTGTTAAAGCAACTTCAAGCAGAGAAGAATATGAAGGTCAGAACAATCAGATCTGACAGAGGAACTGAATTTGTCAACAAGGTGATCAAGGACTTCTGTGATCAGAATGGCACCTTTCATCAACTTTCTGCTGCCAGAACACCCCAACAAAATGGTGTTGCAGAGAGAAGGAATAGAACACTGAAGGAAGCTGCAAGAACTATGATTGCAGAATCAGGTTTGCCCATAAGATACTGGGCTGAAGCAATCAACATTGCATGGTACACTCAGAACAGGAGCATGATCCACAAGAATCATCAGAAAACCCCCTACGAGCTGTGGAAAGGAAGAAAGCCAAACATCAGCTACTTCCATGTGTTTGGATGCAAGTGCTATATTCTAAACAATGGAAAGGAGAATCTGAAAGTATTTCAAGAAAAAGCTGATGAAGGTGTATTCTTAGGCTATTCAAGCTCAAGCAAAGCCTATAGAGTACTCAACAGGAGAACTATACAAGTTGAAGAATCCATCCATGTCAAATTTGATGATGGTACCTCTGCAGAAGAATTATCAGAAACCCTGCAGAAGATTAACCTTGAAGACAAAGGTTCAGAACCATCAGAAGAGGCCACCAACAATCCTATATTCTCAACTCCTCCTACCCATCCAATTTTGATAGAAAAAGATGAAGATGAAGATGATGTATCAGAAGATGAACCATCAGAGTTGCCTAGACAGCAACTGACAGAACCTGATCTAACTTGGTTAAGAGATCATCCTCCTAATCAAGTGATAGGTCAAGTCACCAATGGTGTTAGAACCAGATCTGCATCTAGAAGAGAAGCCATGTTCACCTGCTGCATATCTCAAATGGAACCAATGTGTGTGGAAGAAGCTCTAGAAGACTCAGATTGGATCAATGCAATGCAAGAAGAGCTGACACAGTTTGAAAGGAATGAAGTATGGAAACTTGTTCCCAGACCAAAGCATCAGAATGTCATTGGAACCAAATGGGTATTCAAGAACAAAGCAGATGAAGAAGGCAATATTGTAAGGAATAAAGCAAGGCTTGTAGCAAAGGGATACTGTCAAGAAGAAGGCATAGATTTTGATGAGACCTTTGCACCTGTAGCAAGATTGGAAGCAATCAGGATATTTCTAGCCTATGCTGCTTACAACGACATCAAGGTCTACCAGATGGATGTCAAGAGTGCATTTCTGAATGGAGAACTTGAAGAGGAAGTTTATGTTGAACAACCTCCAGATTTTGCAGGTTGCAGATTGGACAGGAAGAGCACTTCTGGTCACTGTCAATTGCTAGGTGGGAGACTTGTCTCCTGGTTTAGCAAGAAGCAGAATTCAATCTCAACTAGCACTGCTGAAGCTGAGTATATTGCTGCTGGAAGCTGCTGTGCTCAATTACTCTGGATGAAGCAACAACTCAAGGATTATGGAGTGCAAGCAAAGGAGATCAAGCTGCTGTGTGATAACACAAGTGCCATTGCCATCACTCAGAATCCTGTGCTGCATTCAAGAACCAAGCATATCGAGATCAGACATCACTTCATCAGAGATCATGTGGAGAAGAGGCACATCTCAATTGAGCATGTACCAACTGAAGAACAGCTTGCAGATATCTTAACCAAACCTCTCTCTGAGGCAAGGTTTAACAAGCTAAGAGAAGAATTGGGTATGATGGATGATCTTCCCAGAGATACATGAATCAGAGTTGCAGAAGTATCAGATGTGGACTCCTCAGAATACCCCATCTCTGATACCCTAAGCTCTTATCCATCAGAAGCTTGAATCAGAATTAAGAAGGATCAGACTTGCAAAAGTCAGAGTTGCAGGAAGGATCAGACTTGGTGTTCATCAGAGGTCCTCATATCAGAATATCTCTTCTCTGATACAAGGGCTAATACTTATCAGAGTGGCTGTGGACTTAGAAAAATTTTCTAAATTTCGGACGAGGCTATTCAATAAACCGGATGTTACTATTTTACCCCCGGTAGTTGTTACCATATTTGGAAAACGGCTTTCCGCCCACAATCCATTTAATGCAACCTCGAAACCGTAAATTATATCAAACGTCCACTAACCCAAATTCATATCTACTCGATCTGAAAACCTAAATCGCTACTGCAATTTTATTCCTCGTCTTCAAGCTTTATCTCTCTAAACTCTCAATCTTCAGAACTCTCAAACTCCTCACTAAACTGAAAATGAAGTTCATCAACATCACCGATCTTTCTGAATCTGAAGCTAAGACCCTAGTGAGCAACATTGTCACAGGGATGAAGGTAGATATGTCCTCACTACCGCTGTTGGCAACAAATCAGAAGATCATGAACGAAGTGATCCAGGGAATGAGTGATTCCCAGTTGAACAAGATCGTTGCTCATCCCTATGAGCATTTCAGCAACATTGATGTCGCAGAATTCTACCTCAACGCGCATATCTCCAATAATACTATCCACTCACAGGTTCAGGGTCAGAACCTCAGAATCGATGCTGATGCTCTCAACGAGTTCTTTGGCGTCACTCTGGAGCCTCAAGAGGAGGGCACCACTGACTTCATCGAGCTTGATGATGTGAACATCACAGTTCAAAACTTCGTAGCAACTTACTGCCGAGAGGATGTAACAGGCGTAGAGACCTTGTATATGAAAAAGAATGCTCTCAAGAAGGATTTTGAGAGGCTAATGAGCATTATGCATCGGTGCTTGTGGTGCAAAACAAGTTCAACTGATCAGATGAATCACACCAACTCCAAAGCCCTATATGCTGTTCACAGAGGGATGAACATCAACTGGGGTAAAGTGCTGTTCCAATCCATTTCTGAATCCATCTCCAAGAAGGACAAAAAGACTGGTATGTTCTCTACAAAGATGGGTCACGGACTCCTGATCTCCAGGCTCATTTCTAACTCCAAGATAGCTCTCAGAGAAGCCACCTCTGTGGACCACACGAAGACCATCTTCCTCACCATCTCTCCCAAAGTAAACGTGGCCATTGCTGCTGAGCTGAAGAAATCCAACAAGCTTGAGCAGAACAGGGAGAAACTGGCTGAGAAACCTAAGTCCAGCCCCAAGAAAGCACTACCAGCTCCCAGTTCTGAGCAACAGAAGAAGAAGAAGGCTGAAAAGCCTAAAGCACAGAAGCCTCAGTCTCCACCAGATACATCAGAAAAGGATGCATCAGAGAACGAAGTTCCAGTAATAGTTGAAAAAGTCACTCTCGTGAAGAAGCAAAGAATGAAGAGAAGAAGAAGAGCTGTCGTTCACAGTGACTCTGATGCCCCTGCTTCTCCCATCAGAGAAATAAAGAAATCAAAGACCAGCTCACCCCCAAAGGAGTCAGAACCTCAGGGGGAACCTACCTCAGAATTGGTTGATGATCAAGCAGCACCTACATCAGAGACTCCTGTTGCAACTTCAGAACCTGCACCAGAGGCAGAAACTCAGGGGGAACTGGTGATTCCCTCTCTGCATGTTGCTGAGAAATCAACTGTGATGCCTCCTCCTTCACCAGCAACCTCCTCTGCATCTGATAAGGAGGACACTCTCACTACTTTGAACAAAGAGTTCAACAGAGTTCTTGAATGGAGGAAATGGAGATTGGGCCCTCTATCCAACATACTGCACCAGTTTGGATTCTTCTGTGCTGAAGAGAGGGAAGTATTCAAATGGACTGGCACTGATGATGTCTCTAAGTGCACAGACATCACGTTTCTAGAGCACATTCTGGCTACAAAGAAGAAGAACTTCAAAGGAAAAGGGTGTCTATCAACTTCAGCTACAATGGATGTGACTTCAGTTGTAACTCCTCTATCTGAGCAAGAGGTTCCGCTCTTTGAGGCATGGCTGACAGAGAGGACAATGAAGGCCTCACTTGAACCAATTCAGCCAGCTGGTGGACCCTCTGATGCAGAGCTTATCCTTGCAAATCTCATTGCTGATTGGAGACAATCCCAGATACCAGAAATTGAGGTAATTCCTGACTCTGACACTCATATTCCTCATCTTGCTCCATCCATTACATCAGAGTTACCTCCACCTCCTCCCAATTCACCCTCACCAACACTTACATCACCGAAATCCACTCCACCACCATCTCCTCCATCCTCACACATATTACCCTCTCCCTCACCCAAGAAAACTCCATCCCCACCTCATCAGAAAGCCCCAACTCCCTCACCTCAGAAATCCCCAACTCCTTCACCCAAAAAGCCTTCACCCAAACAACTTTCACCCTGCAATCAACTTACCCCCATAAAAAACCGCTCACCATCACCACCACCTTCTCCAAAACAACCAGCTAACCAACCCCCATCTTCTCCCCAGCACCCACCTCTTCTGATTTCATCTTCAGAGCCCTCTCCCAAAGCTCCTCAACAATCAGCCTCTCCTCCCACAACTGTACAAGATCTCTCCACAAGTCAGGCAACTCCTCAGAGCTTCATGGCTGAGATAGAGCATGTGGGACTCCAGCTTGTCAAGGGTATGAATAAAATCCTGGATGCTGAGTATGCCACTGATAGTCATCTCACCTCATACAGTGAAAAGCTAGCAGAAGGGATCAATGCACTGCTCAAGAATGTAGGCATTATTGCCATGGCCTTTGATCAGCACAAGGATAAAACAGCTGCGAAACTGGATGAAATCGCTAAGAAAGTAGATGGTGTCAATTCTGTACTGTTCCATCACACTAAAGTCCTTGAAGAACAAGAAAAGGCAATCACGAAGCTAACAGAAGCTGTGGATGAAGTTCAATGGTCCACTAGCAAGGCTAGAGAGGAAATTCAAGGTGTAGAAGGAATGTGCAAGGATACAAAGGAGTTTGCCATCAAGCTTCTTAATTCTGGCAGGGAGAGAGACAACAAACTCACTCTCCTTGAGGCCACAACTAAGGATATTCAAACTGCAGTTGATAAGCAGAAAGACCTAATGGCAGGACTGGCATCTGTCACTGAGACTCTGCCAGGGACCCTTGAAACACTGAAAGAAAGTCAAGCCACTGAATTCTCAAAGGTTCAACTCCTTCTTGGTGATCTAGTTGATGCCAAAAAGGGGGAAGATAGCAGAGAACCAGTTAAAGTGATCAGAAATGCAGAAGGGCCAGCAATCAGAGCTACTGGAGGCTCAACCTCTAAACCCACCATCTCCCCTGCTATATATTTTGAAAGAGCAAGGCAAAAGAGGCTAGCTGCAGGCATTCAGAGACCCCCTCCTCGCTCCAAGAAAGGGAAGAAAACTCCCTCATTTACTCTGGCTCAATGGCTTAACAGTGACTTAGCTACACCTGATGCTGCTCAATTCAGAGAGATGAAGAAGCATATGACCCCTACTCAACAAGAGAATCTCATTCTGGATAACGATGGGCTAATAATAATTAACCATGGTGGGTCTATGCAAGAAGCAGAAGACTGGTGGCGATTGAAAGTGATCCCTGGCAAGGACCTATCTGAAGCCATCAGAAACTATCTAGATTGCCAGCTTGAACCTGCCTGGTCAGAATATCAGAATCCCAGGAATCTTGCTACAATCAGAGCTAGGGTCAATGCTGATCTGAAGGAAATTGAGGCAAAGGAAGCTGATCTAGAAGAGGAAGATATCTAAACTCTATCCTCTTGTTGCTTTAAATACCTTTCATTAATAAGATAACCTGCTTGCCTCTATTTTGCATGGCAATTTCAAATTATTTCTATATTGCATTCTGACTATTTATGCTCTGATATCTTGTGTTATTTCTTATCTTATTTATCTGATTGATTGTATCTTACTCTTACTATTCTCCTATGCCAAGTGCCCACCAAGATTTTAAATGAAAGTTTATTTTTTTTTTTTTTTCATTTTCTTTATGGTGAAAGGCACTTCTCTGGAGATAGTTTAAGGGTTTTGGCATCATCAAAAAGGGGGAAATTGTAAGGAATAAATGTAATTAGATTTTGATGATGCTATAGGATTAGAAAGATAGAGTACCCCCCCAAATTAGATTTTATGTGTTAGAATTTTCAATTGTAAGTATTAGTGTAGTCGACGATCAGAGTTGCTCTATTTTGGATCAGATCAGAAGTGCATCAGAACTGCTCGACCAGACTTGCTCTGTGAGAACTGCTCCATCAGAGTTCTCTTAGCAGAAGTCCATCAGAGTTGCACCATGAGAGTTGCTGATAAACTTGGACATCTGATAACCGATGAGAACTACAAATCAAAGGTACTCATCAGCGGACATATCAGAGTCAGAGTTAGAACTCTATCCGAGATCAGAAAGCCATCAGAACTCAACTCATCAGAAGACCATCAGAATCCAACACATCAGAAGAGCCTGATCAGAGCCCGACTAACACTTAGAAGATTTCAAGCAACATCCAACAGCTATGAGTTCAACGGGTAAAAACATCCAACGGCTAGAAGACTGTGCATGAAAGGAAAGCATTTAATGCACATTAAATGAGCCTGATACGCTGAAGGATTGATTGCAAATGATTGACCAAGGAATCCGGGAAGATATATTATAAAAATAGAAACCTTCCAAAACGGCGGTCAAGTCAACTGTACGCGCATTTAATGCAGTTGTCTCCTCCTCCAACGGGCAGACAACCCCAGTATATAAGCTACTCACCGAAGAACAGGGATACAACTTTGCTACAACTTTTGCTCATCTAATTCAAGCTCTCTTGAGATTCAAACTCCACAACACAAAAGCAAGAAAAAGCTTACGTTGGGAAGATTCAATCTCACAATTTCTCATCCCCAACAACGAGCAAAGTTCATCCTGTTCTTCAACACTTCAAAAACTTCAACTACATATCTCTTGTAACGAAGCAAGTTGGAGAAAACTCTGTTTTCAGAACATCTTCTGAAAAGAAGGGCGTCCAAGTAACTGCAGTAGTGAAGTGGTGATACTTCCGGGAAGCTGAGTGAAAGGGCCAGCCATCAGGACGTGGAACTGCATCCTGGGTGGCAACTAGGCTTGAAGAAGGCGTGGAGAACTTCTTAAGTGCTAGGAATTAGCTTTGTAACCGATCTACTTCAAAGCTAGTGGAACAGTGGACTAGAGGAACGAGTTGTTCCTTGAACCACTATAAAAATATCCGGTGTCATTTATTTTACTGCAATTTATTTTCCTGCACTTAGGATATTAACTGCTTAACTCTAAGACTTGGAATCTGTGTTCAGCAGATCTTGTTTTCAGAGTTATCAGAAAGGCATTTGCCTTAGTGTTTCTGAGGCTACCCGGATAGATCAGAATCCGCTGCCAAGGCCGGTTCTGATATCAGAACCAGCCTTTCTCTGTCATCAGAATCAGACCTTCTCTGATAAGTCAATTTGGACTTAGAGAAAATTTGAAAAACCAACCAGTCTATTCACCCCCCCTCTAGACTGGTTACCATATTAAACGGGACCAACAGGTCCAAATAAATGACATAATGTGGACCGATTGGTCAAAAGGGGCTCAATTCTCAATTACCGGTATTGGTAATTTAACAGATAACAGCCCGAAATAAATTTCGGAGACATATAAATTAAAGTTGGGGGATGTATATTCTTCATAAGTGTCATAATGATTAAGAACACATAAAATATTTTATTCGACCCGATAAAATAAATTATATTTAAAACAGTCCGAAAAATACAACTTTCGAGGCCGATTGTACACTTCGGGACACAAGGGGATGACCTCCCACATGAGTGGGGGCCACCCCACGTTTTTATGTGCTAGAGTAGACAAACATGGGGGCTGGTTGACTTGGAAGGAGAGGGGTGAGGTGATGAGCATCAAAGGTACACCTATGACCCCATTTCCCTCACTCATTGGTCCAAACAAGACAAAAGCTATCCACCCCCCTCACCACCATCATTCATTCGGCCAACACATCTCAAGCAAGAGAAAAACCTCCCAGCAAAATATCATCCTCCATAGCCAAGGGCAAGCTCAAGCTCAAGCTCAAGGAGAAAGTTCAAAGAAAGATAAAGGAGGAAAAGTGAGGTGTATTAAGGTAATGACCTCATAATGAGTTTCCTTCATTCCTTTAACCATCATATGACTTATATAGCATATGAAGAACCCTTGTTATGGTTCTACATATTTACATATGTAGGAAGTTGGGTTGGAAGGTGATTCTATGTCCAAACACGGACATAGAAGCCAAAACGACCGGTTTACCGGAAATAACCTTTTAGAGGTTATTTGTATTGATTAAGGTTTTATGATGTTAAAACCTTGTTAGGAACTTGATTAAAGTATTTTTGAGCTTCGTCGGAGTTTCGCCGGAGTTGGTCAAAGTTCACCGGAATTAGTCAAAGTTCAATCGGGGAGCGTAGAACGCGCTTAAGCTCACTTAAGGTGAGGATGACCGACTATATTGCTTATAATTATTGGGTTAATTTCATGAGATTACCTAAATGAATTAAATGTGTTTGGCATGGTTTATAAATGATAAAAAGTGCCTAAATGAAATTAATATTGTTTGTAAGTGAAAATGCATAATATACAAATTTATGAATAAATTGTGTGTGATTATGTGTTATGAACAAATGGCATGATAGTTGTATTAACCATGAATGTTCATTGTGATAAATATACTTTTACCTCATGTAAAGAAGTCATGGAAGGATAAAAGTGATATTTTGATATTAGAATGACTCCTGGACTTATATTAATAAGAAACCCCTTAAACCCCAGTCCATAGATATTCTCATTTTCTCTTATTTCCAGCAAGGGGCCAATAACAAAAACAACTCTTGTTTTTTTTTTTCATTTTAACAATAAGGAAAGAAGTAACAAAACTTCTTTAATGTTTCCATTTTATTTAATTTGCTTAAAATATCAAAATCTCCATGATCTAGCCATGTATTTCCTGTTTATTTTATCTTCACATCCTTTTCTGATTTTGTAAAGAACGTAAAGAGTAGGGTATAAAGTCTGAGGCTTGCGCCTCGCCTCTCAAATGCAAAACATCTGAGCAAAAAAACACTGCATAGTGTTTGAAAACGAAGTCAATGCTTCACTTGCAGCCTGGAGCACCTGAATTAATCAGCACTTCAGGTGACATACGAGTGGTCTTCTCTCTCCAAGGGTAGCAAAAGTAATTGCAGTAAAATGCATACTAAGAAAGGTATATCGAAATGCATATAAGGACACATAAATAAATAACACTAACATACTTCAGGAAACAATATAAGCTCTATAATTTCACATTGTTGCTGCCACCAACAGAAAGAATTGCTGGAAACAATTTTTCACAATGCAGCCCAAAATTTTAAAAGAAATTCATAATGAAAAGTCACACGTATAGCTCGCTAAATTCCATTTTCCTTTTTTGATTTCCACAATGAACTAATTATACCTTGAAAGTTTAAAAAGTTTATGTCAATTTTTAAATTTGGAAAAACTGATTCATAAATAAAATAGAAAGAAAATGAAATCAACAATCTGCACAATTCTTAATTGGCCCCCTCAATCAAAATGTTAGATCCGCCCCTGCTACCAATAATTGGCAAGACTCTCTCGTGGTCATCACCTCTTCTTGATATGCTTATCAGATAGTTTAATATGAAGCATATTAAATGTATGTCATATAAAAGTTTTTTTTACAACACTTATACAAAACAGTGTAAATTCATCAACAAGGTATTATATAACAGTTTAACAACCGAATACAACAAATTGTTCAAAAATTGCCATGTAACAGTTTAGTACCGTAAAACAGTTTATTTAAAAAGTTTTATTGATTGTTGAATACTTTGATATATGAGTAATGGTTACGCAGTAGGCATAGAATAGAGGTAGGCTAAAAGGAAGTATTGAGTGTTGAAATAAACTAATTTAAGATTTCAGGACTATGTTTTATAGAATATGTGACTGGAAATGAAGTAGGAGATCATTATAGTTGTGGTTTTGAAATTTTTGTAAATGGAGGAAGTACATGACACTTAAAACAAAATTAACACATGCCACAATGGGGGTTTATTTTTCTAATGTAAACATATTTTTTTCCTTGGCAGTAAAACAGTCCCCTATGGTTGTTAGGCTACTGGTTTGGTTTGTGAAAATAGATTTTGGTTTTCACACCTAGTTTGGTTTGACAAGAATAGTACTTTATTAAGTGTCCCCTAATTTTTTCTTTGTAAAAACAACTTGCTATAGTGTCAGAGCTAAACCTATGCAACACTTGTACAAAACAGTTCAAATTCATGAACAAGTTATTATATAAGAGTTTAACAATGAAATCATCTTCATAACATGATAAGTGTATATTTAGGCTAAATGTATATTTAGGCTAAATGTATATTAGCCTAAATGCTAAATATACAGGAAAAAAGCTAATGAAATAAATAAATGCTAATGAATGCAAACCTAGGCTAAATATTAGCCTTTCAATGTATATTTAGGGTTTAGGGTTTAGGGTTTAGGGTTAGGGGTTAGGGTTTAGGGTTTAGGATTTAGGGTTTAGGGTTTAGGGTTTAGGGTTTAGGGTTTAGGGTTTAGGGTTTAGGGTTTAGGGTTTAG
Organism: Cuscuta epithymum; assembly: GCA_945859915.1. Taxonomy (NCBI): domain Eukaryota; kingdom Viridiplantae; phylum Streptophyta; class Magnoliopsida; order Solanales; family Convolvulaceae; genus Cuscuta; species Cuscuta epithymum. Next base: position 1,162,898 of record CAMAPF010000923.1, read on the forward strand.
GGTTTAGGGTTTAGGGTTTAGGGTTTAGGGTTTCAGGGTTTCAGGGTTTCAGGGTTTCAGGGTTTCAGGGTTCAGGGTTTCAGGGTTTCGGGTTTCGGGTTTCGGGTTCCGGGTTTCGGGGTTCGGGGTTCGGGGTTCGGGGTTCGGGGTTCGGGGTTCGGGGTTCGGGGTTCGGGGTTCGGGGTTCGGGGTTCGGGGTTCGGGGTTCGGGGTTCGGGGTTCGGGGTTCGGGGGTTCGGGGGTTCGGGGGTTCGGGGGTTCGGGGGTTCGGGGGTTCGGGGGTTCGGGGGTTCGGGGGTTCGGGGGTTCGGGGGTTCGGGGGTTCGGGGTTCGGGGTTCGGGGTTTCGGGGGTTCCGGGGGGTTCCGGGGTTCCGGGGTTCCGGGGTTCCGGGGTTCCGGGGTCCGGGGTCCGGGGTCCGGGGTCCGGGGTCCGGGTTCCGGGTTCCGGGTTCCGGGTTCCGGGTTCCGGGTTCCGGGTTCCGGGTTCCGGGTTCCGGGTTCCGGGTTCCGGGTTAGGGGTTAGGGGTTAGGGGTTAGGGGTTAGGGGTTAGGGGTTAGGGGTTAGGGTTTAGGGGTTAGGGGTTAGGGTTTAGGAAAAAAATATTAAACTTATAAGTTTTATACTTGAAATGTATACATTTATTTAAATAAGAGTAATTATAGGAAAAAAATACAACTTTTATTATAAACAAGAACAATTATTTTACATTAAATTGAATACAATACAAACAGTGAAATAGTTTTACAAATTTACAATTGAAAAGTAAGGAACTAATACTCTAATAGTCTAATAGTCGCCGTCCGAACTGCTTCCGCCGCCGTCGGTAGTCGTTTCCTCCATGAAATGGCGGTCCGGTACGATGTTGACTTCTTGAGTTTTACGCCGGGCCTTCAACCAATCATGGAAGCATACAAGTGTTTCGAGAGATTGGCCGCTCAACCTCGTTCTATAATCGGTTAACACATTCCCGGCTGCGCTAAACTCTTGTTCCACAGCTATTATTGAAACCGGCATCGAGAGCACTTGTTGCGCCATTTTTGACAAAATGGGGAACATCCCTTCGTGGGTCTTCCACCATTGGAGAATGTCAAATTCTTCACCTTCATTATACTCAACAGGAAATGTTAGATATAACGAAAGCTCGTTAGTCGAGCTTTGAGCAACAGCAGGAGTAGATTTACTTTTTTTCAAAAGATTTGCTATAGTTGATTTAAAAAGACATCTAGATGACGATGAAGATGCAGTGGGTCTCGGGTGAGGAGGTACGCTAGCATATTTAGCATGAAATTCATTATTTTTTTTTTAACCCGGAAGGTAAACCACCAAAATCGGTGGGGTAAATGCCGGGGAACATTTACCGAATTTTATTAAGAAAATTCAAAAGAATAAAGATATGAGAGGGGGACTAGGCCAAAACCTCCCCGGAAGGCATACCTTCCGAAAAATTACAAGATGCCGAAGCATAAATAATTAAAACTATTTGGGGGGACATAAACCTTACCCAAAAATACAAGACGCAGCGGCCAAAATAAATAAAAATAATTTTGGGGGGACATAAACCTTACCCAAAATAAAGTACAAGAAATTAAAATCGCAAAAACGCCAAACCAAGTTTGTCTGCTAAAAAACATTTTCTAACGAAAATAGGCAAGTCACGGACCAAATAAAAAATCTGGAAATCAACGGTGTAGCATTTGGAAAGAGAGTGTGCGGTCCAATTAGCTTCCCTCAGGATATGTCCGAATGTTATCCTGTATTTGACGGACCAACACCTCAGATCTTCCACCATAGCCTTCCAAGCCCCTATTCCTGCACTTCCAATAGCTTTAATAACCTCGGCCGAGTCTGATTCAACCGCAAAATCTCTACAGCCTTGATCAATCGACCAAGACACTGAGGAGTGAATTGCGACCATTTCCGCTTCTATAGCCGATCTTGCAACGATTGGAGAAGAGATAGCGAATACCAGACCTCCAACTGCCGTTCTCATCACCGCACCTGCTACCGCATCACCTGACCTGAAGGATGCATCTACATTGAGCTTCGTCCCCGTCACCGGTAGTGCCCATTTCACCGCTTTAACAAACGGTCTGTGAAACTGAAAGGTATTAGGAATAAGCTTTTCCTCCCTTAATAATCTTCCTCCTGTAGACAACTTAGGGCGTTTGAGAGATAGAGACCAGTCTTGAGTAAAATTCCTGATTTGCTGAATAACTGAGTTAGCTGAGGGCGCAGACAAAAGATCCCCCCAAACCAATTTAGCATAAATCTTCCAAATATGCCAAGCTATGATGCCTGGCATATTAGAGCATGAAATTCATTAAATAAATTGTGAAAGAGATTACTTACCTTGTAACACCGTCCCCAAATGTATTTACTTTTAAGTGAATAATGTATTGAACCTTATGGAATAGTTAATGAGTATACGAAGTTGTGAAGTTTTATCAACTCTTTGGCGTGAATAGTAAATTCGCACGCGGGGCCCACACCGGGAGCGGGGGCCGCCCGTAATTCCCGAAACCATATATTTTATTTATCTTGGTCTAGATAATATTTATATGGTGGTGGGAAATTTATTTGGTCCAAATAAATGACATAATGTGGACCGATTGGTCAAAAGGGGCTCAATTACCGGTATTGGTAATTTAACAGATAACAGCCCGAAATAAATTTCGGAGACATATAAATTAAAGTTGGGGCACAACGTTCATTCGTGATATGGTAGAAACGCAAGAATTCTCATTGATACCGGGGCACAACGTTCATTCGTGAGTGAAGCGTTTGCCGAAAGTTTGGACATGCCGTTGATAGTAATGACACAACCCTTGTTGGTCTCTACACCGTTGGGAGACGATGTAGAGAGGAAACATTACTACCCTTCGTGTGAGGTAGAGGTGACGGGTCAACCTTTGACTTGTGACTTCGTACCTCTAAGTATGTTAGAATTCGATGCAATACTAGGGATGGATTGGCTCGAGAAGCATCATGCTCGAGTGGATTGTTATGCCAAGGTTTTGGAACTCGAGGATGCTGAGGGAAACACTCTACGTTTCGAGGGAGATCGGGGAGGATCTCATAGTTGTATAATATCCGTGATGAGGGCACGGAAGATGATGAAGAAGGGATGCCATGCATACCTTGCTTATGTGGTGGATGAAGCAAAGAAGGAGGTTGACATCAACGATATACGTGTCGTGTGCAAATATCCGGATGTCTTTCCCAAAGACTTGTCGGGACCTCCACCCGACAGAGAGATCGAATTCGTGATTGAAGTGGAGCCGGGAACCAAACCCATTTCGATTCCTCCTTATCGAATGGCACCGGCCGAGCTTCAAGAGTTGAAGGTTCAACTTCAACAGCTATTGGACAACGGGTTCATTAGACCCAGTCATTCACCGTGGGGAGCACCCGTACTCTTCGTAAAGAAGAAAGATGGTACACTAAGAATGTGTATAGACTACCGACAGTTGAACAAGGTCACGATCAAGAACAGGTACCCTTTACCGAGGATTGATGACTTGTTTGATCAACTTCGAGGGGCAACAGTATTCTCGAAGATTGATTTAAGGTCGGGGTATCATCAGTTGAAGATAAAGGAGAGTGACATTCCTAAGAGTGCATTTCGCACTAGATATGGTCACTACGAGTTTTTGGTGATGTCATTTGGTCTAACCAACGCACCGGCGGCATTCATGGACATGATGAACCGTGTGTTCAGTGAATTCTTAGATCAATTTGTGATAGTATTCATTGACGACATTTTGATATACTCCAAGAGTGAAGAGGAGCATGAAGATCATTTGAGTCTTGTACTTGAACGGCTGAGGGAAAAACAACTCTTTGCCAAGTTCTCTAAATGCGAGTTTTGGCTCAAAGAGATTGGGTTTCTCGGGCATGTCGTGTCAAGTTCGGGCATTTCGGTGGATAAAGCCATGATAGAAGCCATTATGAATTGGGAGAGACCCAAAAATGTGAAAGAGATACGTAGTTTCCTTGGCTTAGCGGGATACTATCGTAAGTTTGTTGAAAAATTCTCCGTATTGGCGTCTCCATTGACAAAGCTCACAAAGAAAGGGGCCAAGTTCATATGGGACGACAAGTGCGAGACAGGGTTTCTTGAACTAAAGAAACGGCTTACAGAAGCACCAGTTCTCTCTCTACCCACACAAGGGATAGGGTATGACATATACAGTGATGCTAGCATCCAAGGGCTTGGATATGTACTCATGCAGAACGGTCGGGTGATTGCCTATGCTTCTAGGCAATTGAAGAAACACGAGGCGAACTACCCTACCCACGATCTAGAGTTGGGAGCGGTAGTATTTGCACTGAAGATTTGGAGGCATTATCTCTATGGGGAGACGTGTCACATTTTCACCGATCATAAGAGCCTGAAGTATGTATTCACTCAGAAAGAGTTGAATATGAGGCAAAGGAGATGGATGGAGTTGATCAAGGACTATGACTTGATCATCGACTATCATCCTGGGAAGGCCAATGTAGTGGCCGATGCACTGAGCAGGAAGAGTACGTCAGGGACATTACTCACATGTCTACGAACTTTGAGGGCACAAGTGGAGGTGTCCACGAGTGGGGTCCTCATTGCTAGATTCGAGGTTAGGCCTACATTGTTGGGTGAGATCAGTAGATGTCAGGCCACTGATGAAGAATGTCAGAAGATCCGCGAGAGGATCCTTGAAGGACCCGTGGAGAACTTTCGAGTACGTGATGACGGTCTTTTACTGTTTAAGGACCGGGTATGCATACCAAAGAGTGAGGAGCTCCAAAAGTCTATACTAGAGGAGGCTCATTCTTCGGCATATGCTATGCATCCAGGTGGTACTAAGATGTACCGGGACTTGAAGGAAAGCTACTGGTGGTCGGGAATGAAGAGAGACATCGCAGAGTACGTGAGTCGATGCCTTACTTGCCAACAAGTTAAGGCAGAGCATCAGCACCCGGCGGGGCTTTTGCAGCCACTGACCATTTCGGAATGGAAGTGGGAGCATGTGACCATGGACTTCGTGGTGGGGCTACCACGAACAGTGAACAACTATGATGCAGTATGGGTAGTGGTTGATAGGCTCACCAAGAGTGCACACTTTTTGCCTATCAACATTACTTATCCCCTTGAAAGATTGACAAAGCTATACACGGAGGAGATTGTGAGACTACATGGAGTCCCGATATCCATTGTCTCGGATAGGGATCCACGATTCACGTCTCGATTTTGGCCCAAGTTTCAAGCATCTTTGGGTACTAAATTGAAGTTTAGCACAGCCTTTCATCCACAAACGGATGGACAATCTGAGAGGGTGATACAGATATTGGAGGACATGCTTAGGGCATGTGCTCTGGAGTTCCAAGGAAGTTGGGACAAACATTTGGCTCTAGTCGAGTTTGCCTATAACAACAGTTATCAGGCGAGTATTGGCATGCCTCCATACGAGGCATTGTATGGGAGGAAATGCAGAACACCGTTGTGTTGGGACGAGGTTGGCGAGGCCAAGCTCGGGGGGATTGAACTTGTTGAAATCACCAAAGCTAAGGTGAAAGTCATTCAAGATAGACTCAAGGCTGCTCAAGATCGGCAGAAGAGTTATGTCGACAAACGACGAAGGCCATTGGAGTTTGAGGTCGGTGATAAGGTCTTTCTAAGGATTTCTCCTTGGAAGGGTATCATCCGATTTATATCGAGGGGAAAGCTTAACCCCAGATACATTGGTCCATTTGAAATCCTTCAAAGGATAGGGGCTGTGGCATACCGTCTCAAGTTGACGCCGGAACTTGAGAAGATACACGACGTGTTTCATGTATCGATGCTCAAGAAATACGTGAGAGATCCATCTCATATTCTTGAGAAGCCACCGGTGGAGATACGTGAAGATCTACAATACGCGGTGGAACCGGTAAAGATTGTGGGTCAACAGGTGAAGAAACTGAGGAACAAGGAGATTCCTATGGTAAAGGTTCTTTGGAGGAGTGATCGAGTCGAAGAAGAAACCTGGGAGACTGAGGTCTCAATGAGGGAGCAATACCCGTTTCTTTTCGATTAGACACGTGGATTTCGGGGACGAAATCCCAAATAAGGGGGGGGGGTGAACTTGTAACACCGTCCCCAAATGTATTTACTTTTAAGTGAATAATGTATTGAACCTTATGGAATAGTTAATGAGTATACGAAGTTGTGAAGTTTTATCAACTCTTTGGCGTGAATAGTAAATTCGCACGCGGGGCCCACACCAGGAGCGGGGGCCGCCCGTAATTCCCAAAACCATATATTTTATTTATCTTGGTCTAGATAATATTTATATGGTGGTGGGAAATTTATTTGGTCCAAATAAATGACATAATGTGGACCGATTGGTCAAAAGGGGCTCAATTACCGGTATTGGTAATTTAACAGATAACAGCCCGAAATAAATTTCGGAGACATATAAATTAAAGTTGGGGGATGTATATTCTTCATAAGTGTCATAATGATTAAGAACACATAAAATATTTTATTCGACCCGATAAAATAAATTATATTTAAAACAGTCCGAAAAATACAACTTTCGAGGCCGATTGTACACTTCGGGACACAAGGGGATGACCTCCCACATGAGTGGGGGCCACCCCACGTTTTTATGTGCTAGAGTAGACAAACATGGGGGCTGGTTGACTTGGAAGGAGAGGGGTGAGGTGATGAGCATCAAAGGTACACCTATGACCCCATTTCCCTCACTCATTGGTCCAAACAAGACAAAAGCTATCCACCCCCCTCACCACCATCATTCATTCGGCCAACACATCTCAAGCAAGAGAAAAACCTCCCAGCAAAATATCATCCTCCATAGCCAAGGGCAAGCTCAAGCTCAAGCTCAAGGAGAAAGTTCAAAGAAAGATAAAGGAGGAAAAGTGAGGTGTATTAAGGTAATGACCTCATAATGAGTTTCCTTCATTCCTTTAACCATCATATGACTTATATAGCATATGAAGAACCCTTGTTATGGTTCTACATATTTACATATGTAGGAAGTTGGGTTGGAAGGTGATTTTATGTCCAAACACGGACATAGAAGCCAAAACGACCGGTTTACCGGAAATAACCTTTTAGAAGTTATTTGTATTGATTAAGGTTTTATGATGTTAAAACCTTGTTAGGAACTTGATTAAAGTATTTTTGAGCTTCGTCGGAGTTTCGCCGGAGTTGGTCAAAGTTCACCGGAATTAGTCAAAGTTCAATCGGGGAGCGTAGAACGCGCTTAAGCTCACTTAAGGTGAGGATGACCGACTATATTGCTTATAATTATTGGGTTAATTTCATGAGATTACCTAAATGAATTAAATGTGTTTGGCATGGTTTATAAATGATAAAAAGTGCCTAAATGAAATTAATATTGTTTGTAAGTGAAAATGCATAATATACAAATTTATGAATAAATTGTGTGTGATTATGTGTTATGAACAAATGGCATGATAGTTGTATTAACCATGAATGTTCATTGTGATAAATATACTTTTACCTCATGTAAAGAAGTCATGGAAGGATAAAAGTGATATTTTGATATTAGAATGACTCCTGGACTTATATTAATAAGAAACCCCTTAAACCCCAGTCCATAGATATTCTCATTTTCTCTTATTTCCAGCAAGGGGCCAATAACAAAAACAACTCTTGTTTTTTTTTTCATTTTAACAATAAGGAAAGAAGTAACAAAACTTCTTTAATGTTTCCATTTTATTTAATTTGCTTAAAATATCAAAATCTCCATGATCTAGCCATGTATTTCCTGTTTATTTTATCTTCACATCCTTTTCTGATTTTGTAAAGAACGTAAAGAGTAGGGTATAAAGTCTGAGGCTTGCGCCTCGCCTCTCAAATGCAAAACATCTGAGCAAAAAAACACTGCATAGTGTTTGAAAACGAAGTCAATGCTTCACTTGCAGCCTGGAGCACCTGAATTAATCAGCACTTCAGGTGACATACGAGTGGTCTTCTCTCTCCAAGGGTAGCAAAAGTAATTGCAGTAAAATGCATACTAAGAAAGGTATATCGAAATGCATATAAGGACACATAAATAAATAACACTAACATACTTCAGGAAACAATATAAGCTCTATAATTTCACATTGTTGCTGCCACCAACAGAAAGAATTGCTGGAAACAATTTTTCACAATGCAGCCCAAAATTTTAAAAGAAATTCATAATGAAAAGTCACACGTATAGCTCGCTAAATTCCATTTTCCTTTTTTGATTTCCACAATGAACTAATTATACCTTGAAAGTTTAAAAAGTTTATGTCAATTTTTAAATTTGGAAAAACTGATTCATAAATAAAATAGAAAGAAAATGAAATCAACAATCTGCACAATTCTTAATTGGCCCCCTCAATCAAAATGTTAGATCCGCCCCTGCTACCAATAATTGGCAAGACTCTCTCGTGGTCATCACCTCTTCTTGATATGCTTATCAGATAGTTTAATATGAAGCATATTAAATGTATGTCATATAAAAGTTTTTTTTACAACACTTATACAAAACAGTGTAAATTCATCAACAAGGTATTATATAACAGTTTAACAACCGAATACAACAAATTGTTCAAAAATTGCCATGTAACAGTTTAGTACCGTAAAACAGTTTATTTAAAAAGTTTTATTGATTGTTGAATACTTTGATATATGAGTAATGGTTACGCAGTAGGCATAGAATAGAGGTAGGCTAAAAGGAAGTATTGAGTGTTGAAATAAACTAATTTAAGATTTCAGGACTATGTTTTATAGAATATGTGACTGGAAATGAAGTAGGAGATCATTATAGTTGTGGTTTTGAAATTTTTGTAAATGGAGGAAGTACATGACACTTAAAACAAAATTAACACATGCCACAATGGGGGTTTATTTTTCTAATGTAAACATATTTTTTTCCTTGGCAGTAAAACAGTCCCCTATGGTTGTTAGGCTACTGGTTTGGTTTGTGAAAATAGATTTTGGTTTTCACACCTAGTTTGGTTTGACAAGAATAGTACTTTATTAAGTGTCCCCTAATTTTTTCTTTGTAAAAACAACTTGCTATAGTGTCAGAGCTAAACCTATGCAACACTTGTACAAAACAGTTCAAATTCATGAACAAGTTATTATATAAGAGTTTAACAATGAAATCATCTTCATAACATGATAAGTGTATATTTAGGCTAAATGTATATTTAGGCTAAATGTATATTAGCCTAAATGCTAAATATACAGGAAAAAAGCTAATGAAATAAATAAATGCTAATGAATGCAAACCTAGGCTAAATATTAGCCTTTCAATGTATATTTAGGGTTTAGGGTTTAGGGTTTAGGGTTAGGGGTTAGGGTTTAGGGTTTAGGGTTTAGGATTTAGGGTTTAGGGTTTAGGGTTTAGGGTTTAGGGTTTAGGGTTTAGGGTTTAGGGTTTAGGGTTTAGGGTTTAGGGTTTAGGGTTTCAGGGTTTCAGGGTTTCAGGGTTTCAGGGTTTCAGGGTTCAGGGTTTCAGGGTTTCGGGTTTCGGGTTTCGGGTTTCGGGGTTCGGGGTTCGGGGTTCGGGGTTCGGGGTTCGGGGTTCGGGGTTCGGGGTTCGGGGTTCGGGGTTCGGGGTTCGGGGTTCGGGGTTCGGGGTTCGGGGTTCGGGGTTCGGGGTTCGGGGTTCGGGGGTTCGGGGGTTCGGGGGTTCGGGGGTTCGGGGGTTCGGGGGTTCGGGGGTTCGGGGGTTCGGGGGTTCGGGGGTTCGGGGGTTCGGGGGTTCGGGGGTTCGGGGGTTCGGGGTTCGGGGTTCGGGGTTTCGGGGTTCCGGGGGGTTCCGGGGTTCCGGGGTTCCGGGGTTCCGGGGTCCGGGGTCCGGGGTCCGGGGTCCGGGGTCCGGGGTCCGGGGTCCGGGGTCCGGGTTCCGGGTTCCGGGTTCCGGGTTCCGGGTTCCGGGTTCCGGGTTCCGGGTTCCGGGTTCCGGGTTCCGGGTTCCGGGTTAGGGGTTAGGGGTTAGGGGTTAGGGGTTAGGGGTTAGGGGTTAGGGGTTAGGGGTTAGGGGTTAGGGGTTAAGGTTTAGGGGTTAGGGTTGAGGGTTGAGGGTTGAGGGTTGAGGGTTGAGGGTTGAGGGTTGAGGGTTGAGGGTTGAGGGTTGAGGGTTGAGGGTTGAGGGTTGAGGGTTGAGGGTTGAGGGTTGAGGGTTGAGGGTTGAGGGTTGAGGGTTGAGGGTTGAGGGTTTAGGGTTTAGGGTTGAGGGTTGAGGGTTGAGGGTTTAGGGTTTAGGGTTTAGGGTTTAGGGTTTAGGGTTTAGGGTTCATTGTTGCTGCCACCAACAGAAAGAATTGCTGGAAACAATTTTTCACAATGCAGCCCAAAATTTTAAAAGAAATTCATAATGAAAAGTCACACGTATAGCTCGCTAAATTCCATTTTCCTTTTTTGATTTCCACAATGAACTAATTATACCTTGAAAGTTTAAAAAGTTTATGTCAATTTTTAAATTTGGAAAAACTGATTCATAAATAAAATAGAAAGAAAATGAAATCAACAATCTGCACAATTCTTAATTGGCCCCCTCAATCAAAATGTTAGATCCGCCCCTGCTACCAATAATTGGCAAGACTCTCTCGTGGTCATCACCTCTTCTTGATATGCTTATCAGATAGTTTAATATGAAGCATATTAAATGTATGTCATATAAAAGTTTTTTTTACAACACTTATACAAAACAGTGTAAATTCATCAACAAGGTATTATATAACAGTTTAACAACCGAATACAACAAATTGTTCAAAAATTGCCATGTAACAGTTTAGTACCGTAAAACAGTTTATTTAAAAAGTTTTATTGATTGTTGAATACTTTGATATATGAGTAATGGTTACGCAGTAGGCATAGAATAGAGGTAGGCTAAAAGGAAGTATTGAGTGTTGAAATAAACTAATTTAAGATTTCAGGACTATGTTTTATAGAATATGTGACTGGAAATGAAGTAGGAGATCATTATAGTTGTGGTTTTGAAATTTTTGTAAATGGAGGAAGTACATGACACTTAAAACAAAATTAACACATGCCACAATGGGGGTTTATTTTTCTAATGTAAACATATTTTTTTCCTTGGCAGTAAAACAGTCCCCTATGGTTGTTAGGCTACTGGTTTGGTTTGTGAAAATAGATTTTGGTTTTCACACCTAGTTTGGTTTGACAAGAATAGTACTTTATTAAGTGTCCCCTAATTTTTTCTTTGTAAAAACAACTTGCTATAGTGTCAGAGCTAAACCCATGCAACACTTGTACAAAACAGTTCAAATTCATGAACAAGTTATTATATAAGAGTTTAACAATGAAATCATCTTCATAACATGATAAGTGTATATTTAGGCTAAATGTATATTTAGGCTAAATGTATATTAGCCTAAATGCTAAATATACAGGAAAAAAGCTAATGAAATAAATAAATGCTAATGAATGCAAACCTAGGCTAAATATTAGCCTTTCAATGTATATTTAGGGTTTAGGGTTTAGGGTTTAGGGTTAGGGGTTAGGGTTTAGGGTTTAGGATTTAGGGTTTAGGGTTTAGGGTTTAGGGGTTAGGGTTTAGGGTTTAGGGTTTAGGGTTTAGGGTTTAGGGTTTAGGGTTTAGGGTTTAGGGTTTAGGGTTTAGGGTTCAGGGTTTCAGGGTTCAGGGTTTCAGGGTTTCAGGGTTTCAGGGTTTCAGGGTTTCAGGGTTTCGGGTTTCGGGTTTCGGGTTTCGGGGTTCGGGGTTCGGGGTTCGGGGTTCGGGGTTCGGGGTTCGGGGTTCGGGGTTCGGGGTTCGGGAGTAATAATGAAAGTGGACAAATTGGGGACAAATTAGGGTTTAGGGTTTAGGGTTTAGGGTTTAGGGTTCAGGGTTTCAGGGTTCAAGGTTTCAGGGTTTCAGGGTTTCAGGGTTTCAGGGTTTCAGGGTTTCGGGTTTCGGGTTTCGGGTTTCGGGGTTCGGGGTTCGGGGTTCGGGGTTCGGGGTTCGGGGTTCGGGGTTCGGGGTTCGGGGTTCGGGGTTCGGGAGTAATAATGAAAGTGGACAATATATTTATTCTACTCAAATCTCAACCACAACTTTTACTTTTCAACCACTTTATTAATAATCGTGCCAAATTGAAAGTGGACAACCATTATGGGACGGAGGGAGTAATAATGAAGAAGTCTTATTTCAATTTTATATAATTCCTGTTTCTTTCTAGCTAGTTTTAAGTTAAAAAGAGTTTTTTAGGAAGAAAAAAATTGCATAAATTAAATTATGGTGCAAAACATCTGAAATATAACTAGAAAGAACAGAGTGTCATAGACAATCAGATAAAAGTGGTTGGAGCCTTAATTACAGACTAATTGGGGATTTGACATCCCATAATAATTCCATAAAACCATGATACTAGATAGAAAACATAAAGCAACATGTTAAGAATTTACTAACTAAAATGAAACCCATGGGAATGATCTAGGAGAAAAGAGTCAAATCAAAAGTAGTCTTTTCCAGGTGGGGAAAAAACAAGAAAAGATGAGAGAGATGACTATAAATCTAAAATATAAATCTAAAAACAAGAAAAGATGAGAGAGACGACTAGAAAAGATGAGAGAGACGACTAGGAAAAAATTGTCCTGACCTATTTAAATCACAAGTAGAGCATTTACCAGGCATTGATCTATTCGGGATTGACACACAGGAACCCGTCCGTTTAGCTTCTTTATCAACTCACTTTTTTAGGGTTTAGGGTTTAGGGTTTAGGGTTTAGGGTTTATGGTTTAGGGTTTAGGGTTTAGGGTTTAGGGTTTAGGGTTTAGGGTTTAGGGTTTAGGGTTTAGGGTTTAGGGTTTAGGGTTTAGGGTTTAGGGTTTAGGGTTTAGGGTTTAGGGTTTAGGGTTTAGGGTTTAGGGTTTAGGGTTTAGGGTTTAGGGTTTAGGGTTTAGGGTTTAGGGTTTAGGGTTTAGGGTTTAGGGTTTAGGGTTTAGGGTTTAGGGTTTAGGGTTTAGGGTTTAGGGTTTAGGGTTTAGGGTTTAGGGTTTAGGGTTTAGGGTTTAGGGTTTAGGGTTTAGGGTTTAGGGTTTAGGGTTTAGGGTTTAGGGTTTAGGGTTTAGGGTTTAGGGTTTAGGGTTTAGGGTTTAGGGTTTAGGGTTTAGGGTTTAGGGTTTAGGGTTTAGGGTTTAGGGTTTAGGGTTTAGGGTTTAGGGTTTAGGGTTTAGGGTTTAGGGTTTAGGGTTTAGGGTTTAGGGTTTAGGGTTTAGGGTTTAGGGTTTAGGGTTTAGGGTTTAGGGTTTAGGGTTTAGGGTTTAGGGTTTAGGGTTTAGGGTTTAGGGTTTAGGGTTTAGGGTTTAGGGTTTAGGGTTTAGGGTTTAGGGTTTAGGGTTTAGGGTTTAGGGTTTAGGGTTTAGGGTTTAGGGTTTAGGGTTTAGGGTTTAGGGTTTAGGGTTTAGGGTTTAGGGTTTAGGGTTTAGGGTTTAGGGTTTAGGGTTTAGGGTTTAGGGTTTAGGGTTTAGGGTTTAGGGTTTAGGGTTTAGGGTTTAGGGTTTAGGGTTTAGGGTTTAGGGTTTAGGGTTTAGGGTTTAGGGTTTAGGGTTTAGGGTTTAGGGTTTAGGGTTTAGGGTTTAGGGTTTAGGGTTTAGGGTTTAGGGTTTAGGGTTTAGGGTTTAGGGTTTAGGGTTTAGGGTTTAGGGTTTAGGGTTTAGGGTTTAGGGTTTAGGGTTTAGGGTTTAGGGTTTAGGGTTTAGGGTTTAGGGTTTAGGGTTTAGGGTTTAGGGTTTAGGGTTTAGGGTTTAGGGTTTAGGGTTTAGGGTTTAGGGTTTAGGGTTTAGGGTTTAGGGTTTAGGGTTTAGGGTTTAGGGTTTAGGGTTTAGGGTTTAGGGTTTAGGGTTTAGGGTTTAGGGTTTAGGGTTTAGGGTTTAGGGTTTAGGGTTTAGGGTTTAGGGTTTAGGGTTTAGGGTTTAGGGTTTAGGGTTTAGGGTTTAGGGTTTAGGGTTTAGGGTTTAGGGTTTAGGGTTTAGGGTTTAGGGTTTAGGGTTTAGGGTTTAGGGTTTAGGGTTTAGGGTTTAGGGTTTAGGGTTTAGGGTTTTAGGGTTTAGGGTTTAGGGTTTAGGGTTTAGGGTTTAGGGTTTAGGGTTTAGGGTTTAGGGTTTAGGGTTTAGGGTTTAGGGTTTAGGGTTTAGGGTTTAGGGTTTAGGGTTTAGGGTTTAGGGTTTAGGGTTTAGGGTTTAGGGTTTAGGGTTTAGGGTTTAGGGTTTAGGGTTTAGGGTTTAGGGTTTAGGGTTTAGGGTTTAGGGTTTAGGGTTTAGGGTTTAGGGTTTAGGGTTTAGGGTTTAGGGTTTAGGGTTTAGGGTTTAGGGTTTAGGGTTTAGGGTTTAGGGTTTAGGGTTTAGGGTTTAGGGTTTAGGGTTTAGGGTTTAGGGTTTAGGGTTTAGGGTTTAGGGTTTAGGGTTTAGGGTTTAGGGTTTAGGGTTTAGGGTTTAGGGTTTAGGGTTTAGGGTTTAGGGTTTAGGGTTTAGGGTTTAGGGTTTAGGGTTTAGGGTTTAGGGTTTAGGGTTTAGGGTTTAGGGTTTAGGGTTTAGGGTTTAGGGTTTAGGGTTTAGGGTTTAGGGTTTAGGGTTTAGGGTTTAGGGTTTAGGGTTTAGGGTTTAGGGTTTAGGGTTTAGGGTTTAGGGTTTAGGGTTTAGGGTTTAGGGTTTAGGGTTTAGGGTTTAGGGTTTAGGGTTTAGGGTTTAGGGTTTAGGGTTTAGGGTTTAGGGTTTAGGGTTTAGGGTTTAGGGTTTAGGGTTTAGGGTTTAGGGTTTAGGGTTTAGGGTTTAGGGTTTAGGGTTTAGGGTTTAGGGTTTAGGGTTTAGGGTTTAGGGTTTAGGGTTTAGGGTTTAGGGTTTAGGGTTTAGGGTTTAGGGTTTAGGGTTTAGGGTTTAGGGTTTAGGGTTTAGGGTTTAGGGTTTAGGGTTTAGGGTTTAGGGTTTAGGGTTTAGGGTTTAGGGTTTAGGGTTTAGGGTTTAGGGTTTAGGGTTTAGGGTTTAGGGTTTAGGGTTTAGGGTTTAGGGTTTAGGGTTTAGGGTTTAGGGTTTAGGGTTTAGGGTTTAGGGTTTAGGGTTTAGGGTTTAGGGTTTAGGGTTTAGGGTTTAGGGTTTAGGGTTTAGGGTTTAGGGTTTAGGGTTTAGGGTTTAGGGTTTAGGGTTTAGGGTTTAGGGTTTAGGGTTTAGGGTTTAGGGTTTAGGGTTTAGGGTTTAGGGTTTAGGGTTTAGGGTTTAGGGTTTAGGGTTTAGGGTTTAGGGTTTAGGGTTTAGGGTTTAGGGTTTAGGGTTTAGGGTTTAGGGTTTAGGGTTTAGGGTTTAGGGTTTAGGGTTTAGGGTTTAGGGTTTAGGGTTTAGGGTTTAGGGTTTAGGGTTTAGGGTTTAGGGTTTAGGGTTTAGGGTTTAGGGTTTAGGGTTTAGGGTTTAGGGTTTAGGGTTTAGGGTTTAGGGTTTAGGGTTTAGGGTTTAGGGTTTAGGGTTTAGGGTTTAGGGTTTAGGGTTTAGGGTTTAGGGTTTAGGGTTTAGGGTTTAGGGTTTAGGGTTTAGGGTTTAGGGTTTAGGGTTTAGGGTTTAGGGTTTAGGGTTTAGGGTTTAGGGTTTAGGGTTTAGGGTTTAGGGTTTAGGGTTTAGGGTTTAGGGTTTAGGGTTTAGGGTTTAGGGTTTAGGGTTTAGGGTTTAGGGTTTAGGGTTTAGGGTTTAGGGTTTAGGGTTTAGGGTTTAGGGTTTAGGGTTTAGGGTTTAGGGTTTAGGGTTTAGGGTTTAGGGTTTAGGGTTTAGGGTTTAGGGTTTAGGGTTTAGGGTTTAGGGTTTAGGGTTTAGGGTTTAGGGTTTAGGGTTTAGGGTTTAGGGTTTAGGGTTTAGGGTTTAGGGTTTAGGGTTTAGGGTTTAGGGTTTAGGGTTTAGGGTTTAGGGTTTAGGGTTTAGGGTTTAGGGTTTAGGGTTTAGGGTTTAGGGTTTAGGGTTTAGGGTTTAGGGTTTAGGGTTTAGGGTTTAGGGTTTAGGGTTTAGGGTTTAGGGTTTAGGGTTTAGGGTTTAGGGTTTAGGGTTTAGGGTTTAGGGTTTAGGGTTTAGGGTTTAGGGTTTAGGGTTTAGGGTTTAGGGTTTAGGGTTTAGGGTTTAGGGTTTAGGGTTTAGGGTTTAGGGTTTAGGGTTTAGGGTTTAGGGTTTAGGGTTTAGGGTTTAGGGTTTAGGGTTTAGGGTTTAGGGTTTAGGGTTTAGGGTTTAGGGTTTAGGGTTTAGGGTTTAGGGTTTAGGGTTTAGGGTTTAGGGTTTAGGGTTTAGGGTTTAGGGTTTAGGGTTTAGGGTTTAGGGTTTAGGGTTTAGGGTTTAGGGTTTAGGGTTTAGGGTTTAGGGTTTAGGGTTTAGGGTTTAGGGTTTAGGGTTTAGGGTTTAGGGTTTAGGGTTTAGGGTTTAGGGTTTAGGGTTTAGGGTTTAGGGTTTAGGGTTTAGGGTTTAGGGTTTAGGGTTTAGGGTTTAGGGTTTAGGGTTTAGGGTTTAGGGTTTAGGGTTTAGGGTTTAGGGTTTAGGGTTTAGGGTTTAGGGTTTAGGGTTTAGGGTTTAGGGTTTAGGGTTTAGGGTTTAGGGTTTAGGGTTTAGGGTTTAGGGTTTAGGGTTTAGGGTTTAGGGTTTAGGGTTTAGGGTTTAGGGTTTAGGGTTTAGGGTTTAGGGTTTAGGGTTTAGGGTTTAGGGTTTAGGGTTTAGGGTTTAGGGTTTAGGGTTTAGGGTTTAGGGTTTAGGGTTTAGGGTTTAGGGTTTAGGGTTTAGGGTTTAGGGTTTAGGGTTTAGGGTTTAGGGTTTAGGGTTTAGGGTTTAGGGTTTAGGGTTTAGGGTTTAGGGTTTAGGGTTTAGGGTTTAGGGTTTAGGGTTTAGGGTTTAGGGTTTAGGGTTTAGGGTTTAGGGTTTAGGGTTTAGGGTTTAGGGTTTAGGGTTTAGGGTTTAGGGTTTAGGGTTTAGGGTTTAGGGTTTAGGGTTTAGGGTTTAGGGTTTAGGGTTTAGGGTTTAGGGTTTAGGGTTTAGGGTTTAGGGTTTAGGGTTTAGGGTTTAGGGTTTAGGGTTTAGGGTTTAGGGTTTAGGGTTTAGGGTTTAGGGTTTAGGGTTTAGGGTTTAGGGTTTAGGGTTTAGGGTTTAGGGTTTAGGGTTTAGGGTTTAGGGTTTAGGGTTTAGGGTTTAGGGTTTAGGGTTTAGGGTTTAGGGTTTAGGGTTTAGGGTTTAGGGTTTAGGGTTTAGGGTTTAGGGTTTAGGGTTTAGGGTTTAGGGTTTAGGGTTTAGGGTTTAGGGTTTAGGGTTTAGGGTTTAGGGTTTAGGGTTTAGGGTTTAGGGTTTAGGGTTTAGGGTTTAGGGTTTAGGGTTTAGGGTTTAGGGTTTAGGGTTTAGGGTTTAGGGTTTAGGGTTTAGGGTTTAGGGTTTAGGGTTTAGGGTTTAGGGTTTAGGGTTTAGGGTTTAGGGTTTAGGGTTTAGGGTTTAGGGTTTAGGGTTTAGGGTTTAGGGTTTAGGGTTTAGGGTTTAGGGTTTAGGGTTTAGGGTTTAGGGTTTAGGGTTTAGGGTTTAGGGTTTAGGGTTTAGGGTTTAGGGTTTAGGGTTTAGGGTTTAGGGTTTAGGGTTTAGGGTTTAGGGTTTAGGGTTTAGGGTTTAGGGTTTAGGGTTTAGGGTTTAGGGTTTAGGGTTTAGGGTTTAGGGTTTAGGGTTTAGGGTTTAGGGTTTAGGGTTTAGGGTTTAGGGTTTAGGGTTTAGGGTTTAGGGTTTAGGGTTTAGGGTTTAGGGTTTAGGGTTTAGGGTTTAGGGTTTAGGGTTTAGGGTTTAGGGTTTAGGGTTTAGGGTTTAGGGTTTAGGGTTTAGGGTTTAGGGTTTAGGGTTTAGGGTTTAGGGTTTAGGGTTTAGGGTTTAGGGTTTAGGGTTTAGGGTTTAGGGTTTAGGGTTTAGGGTTTAGGGTTTAGGGTTTAGGGTTTAGGGTTTAGGGTTTAGGGTTTAGGGTTTAGGGTTTAGGGTTTAGGGTTTAGGGTTTAGGGTTTAGGGTTTAGGGTTTAGGGTTTAGGGTTTAGGGTTTAGGGTTTAGGGTTTAGGGTTTAGGGTTTAGGGTTTAGGGTTTAGGGTTTAGGGTTTAGGGTTTAGGGTTTAGGGTTTAGGGTTTAGGGTTTAGGGTTTAGGGTTTAGGGTTTAGGGTTTAGGGTTTAGGGTTTAGGGTTTAGGGTTTAGGGTTTAGGGTTTAGGGTTTAGGGTTTAGGGTTTAGGGTTTAGGGTTTAGGGTTTAGGGTTTAGGGTTTAGGGTTTAGGGTTTAGGGTTTAGGGTTTAGGGTTTAGGGTTTAGGGTTTAGGGTTTAGGGTTTAGGGTTTAGGGTTTAGGGTTTAGGGTTTAGGGTTTAGGGTTTAGGGTTTAGGGTTTAGGGTTTAGGGTTTAGGGTTTAGGGTTTAGGGTTTAGGGTTTAGGGTTTAGGGTTTAGGGTTTAGGGTTTAGGGTTTAGGGTTTAGGGTTTAGGGTTTAGGGTTTAGGGTTTAGGGTTTAGGGTTTAGGGTTTAGGGTTTAGGGTTTAGGGTTTAGGGTTTAGGGTTTAGGGTTTAGGGTTTAGGGTTTAGGGTTTAGGGTTTAGGGTTTAGGGTTTAGGGTTTAGGGTTTAGGGTTTAGGGTTTAGGGTTTAGGGTTTAGGGTTTAGGGTTTAGGGTTTAGGGTTTAGGGTTTAGGGTTTAGGGTTTAGGGTTTAGGGTTTAGGGTTTAGGGTTTAGGGTTTAGGGTTTAGGGTTTAGGGTTTAGGGTTTAGGGTTTAGGGTTTAGGGTTTAGGGTTTAGGGTTTAGGGTTTAGGGTTTAGGGTTTAGGGTTTAGGGTTTAGGGTTTAGGGTTTAGGGTTTAGGGTTTAGGGTTTAGGGTTTAGGGTTTAGGGTTTAGGGTTTAGGGTTTAGGGTTTAGGGTTTAGGGTTTAGGGTTTAGGGTTTAGGGTTTAGGGTTTAGGGTTTAGGGTTTAGGGTTTAGGGTTTAGGGTTTAGGGTTTAGGGTTTAGGGTTTAGGGTTTAGGGTTTAGGGTTTAGGGTTTAGGGTTTAGGGTTTAGGGTTTAGGGTTTAGGGTTTAGGGTTTAGGGTTTAGGGTTTAGGGTTTAGGGTTTAGGGTTTAGGGTTTAGGGTTTAGGGTTTAGGGTTTAGGGTTTAGGGTTTAGGGTTTAGGGTTTAGGGTTTAGGGTTTAGGGTTTAGGGTTTAGGGTTTAGGGTTTAGGGTTTAGGGTTTAGGGTTTAGGGTTTAGGGTTTAGGGTTTAGGGTTTAGGGTTTAGGGTTTAGGGTTTAGGGTTTAGGGTTTAGGGTTTAGGGTTTAGGGTTTAGGGTTTAGGGTTTAGGGTTTAGGGTTTAGGGTTTAGGGTTTAGGGTTTAGGGTTTAGGGTTTAGGGTTTAGGGTTTAGGGTTTAGGGTTTAGGGTTTAGGGTTTAGGGTTTAGGGTTTAGGGTTTAGGGTTTAGGGTTTAGGGTTTAGGGTTTAGGGTTTAGGGTTTAGGGTTTAGGGTTTAGGGTTTAGGGTTTAGGGTTTAGGGTTTAGGGTTTAGGGTTTAGGGTTTAGGGTTTAGGGTTTAGGGTTTAGGGTTTAGGGTTTAGGGTTTAGGGTTTAGGGTTTAGGGTTTAGGGTTTAGGGTTTAGGGTTTAGGGTTTAGGGTTTAGGGTTTAGGGTTTAGGGTTTAGGGTTTAGGGTTTAGGGTTTAGGGTTTAGGGTTTAGGGTTTAGGGTTTAGGGTTTAGGGTTTAGGGTTTAGGGTTTAGGGTTTAGGGTTTAGGGTTTAGGGTTTAGGGTTTAGGGTTTAGGGTTTAGGGTTTAGGGTTTAGGGTTTAGGGTTTAGGGTTTAGGGTTTAGGGTTTAGGGTTTAGGGTTTAGGGTTTAGGGTTTAGGGTTTAGGGTTTAGGGTTTAGGGTTTAGGGTTTAGGGTTTAGGGTTTAGGGTTTAGGGTTTAGGGTTTAGGGTTTAGGGTTTAGGGTTTAGGGTTTAGGGTTTAGGGTTTAGGGTTTAGGGTTTAGGGTTTAGGGTTTAGGGTTTAGGGTTTAGGGTTTAGGGTTTAGGGTTTAGGGTTTAGGGTTTAGGGTTTAGGGTTTAGGGTTTAGGGTTTAGGGTTTAGGGTTTAGGGTTTAGGGTTTAGGGTTTAGGGTTTAGGGTTTAGGGTTTAGGGTTTAGGGTTTAGGGTTTAGGGTTTAGGGTTTAGGGTTTAGGGTTTAGGGTTTAGGGTTTAGGGTTTAGGGTTTAGGGTTTAGGGTTTAGGGTTTAGGGTTTAGGGTTTAGGGTTTAGGGTTTAGGGTTTAGGGTTTAGGGTTTAGGGTTTAGGGTTTAGGGTTTAGGGTTTAGGGTTTAGGGTTTAGGGTTTAGGGTTTAGGGTTTAGGGTTTAGGGTTTAGGGTTTAGGGTTTAGGGTTTAGGGTTTAGGGTTTAGGGTTTAGGGTTTAGGGTTTAGGGTTTAGGGTTTAGGGTTTAGGGTTTAGGGTTTAGGGTTTAGGGTTTAGGGTTTAGGGTTTAGGGTTTAGGGTTTAGGGTTTAGGGTTTAGGGTTTAGGGTTTAGGGTTTAGGGTTTAGGGTTTAGGGTTTAGGGTTTAGGGTTTAGGGTTTAGGGTTTAGGGTTTAGGGTTTAGGGTTTAGGGTTTAGGGTTTAGGGTTTAGGGTTTAGGGTTTAGGGTTTAGGGTTTAGGGTTTAGGGTTTAGGGTTTAGGGTTTAGGGTTTAGGGTTTAGGGTTTAGGGTTTAGGGTTTAGGGTTTAGGGTTTAGGGTTTAGGGTTTAGGGTTTAGGGTTTAGGGTTTAGGGTTTAGGGTTTAGGGTTTAGGGTTTAGGGTTTAGGGTTTAGGGTTTAGGGTTTAGGGTTTAGGGTTTAGGGTTTAGGGTTTAGGGTTTAGGGTTTAGGGTTTAGGGTTTAGGGTTTAGGGTTTAGGGTTTAGGGTTTAGGGTTTAGGGTTTAGGGTTTAGCGGTTTAGGGTTTAGGGTTTAGGGTTTAGGGTTTAGGGTTTAGGGTTTAGGGTTTAGGGTTTAGGGTTTAGGGTTTAGGGTTTAGGGTTTAGGGTTTAGGGTTTAGGGTTTAGGGTTTAGGGTTTAGGGTTTAGGGTTTAGGGTTTAGGGTTTAGGGTTTAGGGTTTAGGGTTTAGGGTTTAGGGTTTAGGGTTTAGGGTTTAGGGTTTAGGGTTTAGGGTTTAGGGTTTAGGGTTTAGGGTTTAGGGTTTAGGGTTTAGGGTTTAGGGTTTAGGGTTTAGGGTTTAGGGTTTAGGGTTTAGGGTTTAGGGTTTAGGGTTTAGGGTTTAGGGTTTAGGGTTTAGGGTTTAGGGTTTAGGGTTTAGGGTTTAGGGTTTAGGGTTTAGGGTTTAGGGTTTAGGGTTTAGGGTTTAGGGTTTAGGGTTTAGGGTTTAGGGTTTAGGGTTTAGGGTTTAGGGTTTAGGGTTTAGGGTTTAGGGTTTAGGGTTTAGGGTTTAGGGTTTAGGGTTTAGGGTTTAGGGTTTAGGGTTTAGGGTTTAGGGTTTAGGGTTTAGGGTTTAGGGTTTAGGGTTTAGGGTTTAGGGTTTAGGGTTTAGGGTTTAGGGTTTAGGGTTTAGGGTTTAGGGTTTAGGGTTTAGGGTTTAGGGTTTAGGGTTTAGGGTTTAGGGTTTAGGGTTTAGGGTTTAGGGTTTAGGGTTTAGGGTTTAGGGTTTAGGGTTTAGGGTTTAGGGTTTAGGGTTTAGGGTTTAGGGTTTAGGGTTTAGGGTTTAGGGTTTAGGGTTTAGGGTTTAGGGTTTAGGGTTTAGGGTTTAGGGTTTAGGGTTTAGGGTTTAGGGTTTAGGGTTTAGGGTTTAGGGTTTAGGGTTTAGGGTTTAGGGTTTAGGGTTTAGGGTTTAGGGTTTAGGGTTTAGGGTTTAGGGTTTAGGGTTTAGGGTTTAGGGTTTAGGGTTTAGGGTTTAGGGTTTAGGGTTTAGGGTTTAGGGTTTAGGGTTTAGGGTTTAGGGTTTAGGGTTTAGGGTTTAGGGTTTAGGGTTTAGGGTTTAGGGTTTAGGGTTTAGGGTTTAGGGTTTAGGGTTTAGGGTTTAGGGTTTAGGGTTTAGGGTTTAGGGTTTAGGGTTTAGGGTTTAGGGTTTAGGGTTTAGGGTTTAGGGTTTAGGGTTTAGGGTTTAGGGTTTAGGGTTTAGGGTTTAGGGTTTA